>CABHPR010126084.1:19123-42988 GCA_902168415.1 Peromyscus melanophrys | reverse complement strand
CACACACACACACACACACACACACACACACACACACAGGTTATATGAACAGTACTTTGCCACAGAATTCTGTGGCAGTTCCCATTATAACTATGTTTTTAAACTTTGAGACTTAATTGAGAGGTTCATAAGAAATAAAGTCTTTCTCTTTATTTTTCTCACAGGACAATGTCTCTAGGAGGGTTCCTGTGTGCATTTAATAGGCTTGGCCAACCTAGGAAGTGTGCAGGGTTCCTTTTCTTCTTCAGAACTGCTGTCTGCCATGTGTGGAAATGCCCTTGTGGTCCGTGTCTGTGGCCTCATCAGTTGTTTGTGACTGCAGAGCACAGCCTGACTGAACACAACCACATTTTGTGAGCACTTCACTTTCCCTTATACTTTGGGTTGGTTTCATATGACTGCTGTAACATATCTCCACAATTAGTGCCTGGGAATGACACAAACTTGTTATCTTATATTTCCCTAGGTTTGTAAGTTCAACACAGATCTCACTGGGCTGAAATCAAATTATTGTCTGAGCTGGGCTTCCCTGTGGTGCCTCCAAAGAAAATTAATTTCCTTTTTTTTTTTCTTCTTCAGCTTTTAGCTGCTGAGCATATGCCTTGACTTGTGGCCCCCTTCCCCAACATCAAAGTCTACACTTTTACATTTCTCTATTATCATTCCTACCTCTTCTACTGTCCTCCTCTGCCTAGGTCTTTGATTCTCAAGGACGCTTTTGATTCTGTGAGGATGGCTAAGGTCCTCTAGGACAACATCTCCATGTGACCCTTTCTCAGCTTTCCTGGTTCTGCTAGACTCATTCATACCCTCAATTTTGCTCAGCTGTTTTCTTCATTCTGCTGTGCTCACATCCTGGAGAGACATACCATCTTCCAGCTTGGCCTCCTTTGTGCCTTTTTGTTCTTCTCCTCCAAGCTGTTTCTTCTAGAGCTTCTCAGTTTTGACTCACCTGTCAACACTATGAATTCTGTTTGGTGGCCACACTGTCACCAGGTGTGACCAGAAAGTTTTACTCTTAAAGAGCTGTATTAAAACTATGATCAAGATCAGGGTTCTCTCCTCTGACAAGCAGTCATTACATGTTTCCTTTTTTTCCCCCTCCTGTTTTATATCTAAACTTCAGTGCTAATTGACGAAAGAGACAGGTAGATTTGTCTGACCAGATTGTTCTCCGATGTCATAAATGGGAAGAAAGTACAAAGTTAAGGCATGTTCATTTATAAATATACAAGGTCAGCTTATTCTTCAAAATGACCCCACTTGTCAATTTGAGTCACCTCTCCAGAGGCTGCTTTTGAGGACTAAGTCCTTTCACCACGGCTCTGGGAAGTCTGCAGGCTAACGTGGCTCACAGACTGGTGATAGAACTAGCCTGGAAAGACCGAGCATGCTTACTTTGTGAGACTGGAAGGTCTTGGCCTTTTTAACCAAGATGCTTCCAAGACACGCACTGGTAATTGGAATCTGGGGCTTTCTACGGGACATGCACAGTGCTGTCCACCTTTTCAAGGCTCTAGTCCATTTCTAATTATTATGAACTAGTGCTAGGATTCATAGAAGGGGTGATAAAATTTAATTGTATGCAAACGTAAAAACTTGAAAATAGTGTGGCTGGAGAGGTGACTCAGCGGTTAAGGGCGCTTGCCGCTCTTCCAGAGGACCCAGGTTCGTTTCCCAACACCCACATGGTGTCTCATGTGCTCCTGTAACTCTAGCTTCAGGGGGTCTGATACCTTCTGCTGACTTTTGAGGAAGCCAGGCATGCACATGGTGACATATACATTTATCAAGGCAAAATATGAAGGCAAAAATTATGAAAGCAAAATAAAAATTAAAAAACCACTAAAAATTGAAAATATAAAGGAACTGTATGATGTGTAGGAAGGCATCACTAATTAGAACATTATCAAATGATCCTGCTTTGGCTATATTTCACTTTTGCACTAGCTATTAAAGAAAGGTTTACTAGTATAAAAGCATCAACAGACACAAGGAGATTTGAGTATTTTCTTAAGAAGACACAGGGGTTTGAAATATCTAAGTAATATCAATCTGAGTATTTTATTTTTACTACACTGCTGTATATCTTGACTCTTTCTGGCAAGATTTGCTCTACATTTATTTGAAACTATTCTGTATTTCTACCTTTCTATCTCATGTTGCTAAGACTTTGCGGTATTTTGTCATTTTTAGGAGGGGTGTTTCTGCAGTTTTCAGTTTTGCTTACACTGTAGACTGTGGGGGTATTGTGTTCCCCAAAATATTGTGTATGCTAATAAACTTATCTGGGGTCAGAGAACAGGACAGCCACAATATTAAACAGAGGTTAGGCAGTGGTAGCATACGCCTTTAAACCTAGCATTCCAGAGACAGAAATCCCTCTGGATCTCTGTGAGTTCAAGGCCACATTGGAATTGGCCAGGCACGGTGATACACACCTTTAATCCCAGAAAGCACCCCTTTAATCCCAGGGAGTGGTGGTAGAAAGCAGAAAGGTATATAAGGCGTGAGGACCAGAAACTAGAGGCATTTGCCCTGGAGAGGCATTTGGCCTGGTTAAGCTTTTAGGCTTCTAGCAGCAGCTCAGCTGAGACCCATTCTGGATGATGGCTCGGGGCATCCAGTCTGAGGAAACAAGACCAGCTGAGGATCCAGCGAGGTGAGATAGCTGTGGCTTATTCTGTCTCTCTGACCTTCCAGTGTTCACCCCAATAACTGGCCTCGGGTTTTATTTTATTAATAAGACCTTTTAAGACTCATGCTACAGTAGACTCTTCTCCATAGTGAGAAATAGCTGACAAGTGTGTAAAAAAAAGAGTGCAAAAGATTCCACCAGCAAGACACTATGATCAAAATCCTGGCATGAGGCTGATGAAGGCAATCTGATTGAGCAAGTAGCTAATGGGGCGAATCAAAAGCTTGCCAGCAGAGCTAGAATTCGGACTGTACTTGGTCACTACCCTCAATTGAGGAGTCTACAGTGTCTTTGATTCCCTGTGCTTCTCCTCTAGGATGATCCTTGTATCATGTTAAACACCCTCCCAGAAGGTTACATTGGCCTTATGAGTAACACACTGTCTGGCAAAAGACCATTCTTCATAGTCCATCAACATACATTCAGTAAATCTAAGGTCATACATGATTATGAGGGACCTATAACCCTTTGAGTAAACAACATTAAGTGTGGCTCAAAGTATCTTAGACATCTCTTGTATTGTGTGGCACTTAGTGAGAACTTTTAGTCCTTGAATCAAGTGTGGCTTTATGTGTGGTGGTTTTAGGTGAGCGAGGAATGGACTTGGGATTTTAAGATGTTCACCTTCAGGTTTGGGCACCTCCTGCTCTCTCTGTACCTTGGGTTTTATGTATAATTATAATTGAAATTCCTTTGGTTCCAAAATGGTGCTCCAACTTTACGATCCATCGGAAATGATACCATTGCTAAACTCCTGTTCTGTTTCCAGCTGAAACTATCTGACAAAGCTATACAGTGCCGCCAAGGCTCTGGGAGAAATGCAAGGTGTTCATGCTGGAAAAGCAGTCACTCATTAAAGAGAGCCTTAGTGGAGTGACTCCAGTGAGCTGTGGATTTTTCTAGTCGTCTGCTCCCTGTCTGATGATAACAGGACACCTTTTTCTAAACAGGGGGCCTTCCAGTCCACAGTGGAAGTTTGCTCTTAAGTCCCATGTTCTTTACTTCTCTACCTGGCTTACTCGGAACTGCTGTGATTGCTTTTCCAGTGAAATGAAGCATGCTACCCCCAAGTTCTGCCATCTGAGGCCCCAGCTCTGAAAGCTTTGAATTAACTCATTCACAAAGTGCAGCAACTGGAAATCACAACGCCTTTGGTTTCCTGAACTTGTTGAGCTAACACGGAAAGCATAAAGGTTGGCTGAAGTCAAATGGAATCTTAGACTAAAGTCTGATTATTCCACGTGTAGTATTTTAAACCTCCCTTAGGAGGAAAAGTCTGTTTGCTTGTTTGTTTGTTTGTTTGTTTTTTCAGATCAAGCACAGCATGCATCTGATCATTGACTACTGAATGTTAGAACATTTCTAATTTCTCATGGCACAATTAGTAAGAATTTGAGGTGATAGATATGTTAATTAGCTTAGTTTGATCTTTTTACATGGGACTACAAAATCACATTATTGTTTCCTATGTCCTAAGTATAACTCACCAAAGTTTGCCAATATATGATGATGAGAAACAAATAAAAAAGAAAATATATAATGGAACACATTAGTACTGAGGCATTTCAATTCATTGGCTGAGGCTTAATCTTAGAAATACCAGTGTTCCCATGGGGCATAATTCAATAGTTACTGGTACAGGTCCATATTAGCTGTATGGTGCTCTTGTAGTACCTGTGTGAGATTAATACTAATCCGGTGATTATGTCTTGGAAGGTAAGATTCAGAGAGCATGCTCAGATGGTTAGCTGAGAGTTGAGACACCAGGAAGAATGAAGCAGGGTTTTGTATTGGCTTCTTTCCTGCTTTGGAGAGAAGTGACTGACATTTAGGCCTCAGACTTGCCTTCCGGAATCATTCACTGCACAGTGAGGACCTGCTCACCTGCCAGTGTCCTGCTGGGAGACGAGTGTCCTGGTAACTCAGACAGAAGAGATGATGGCCAAAGCTGTGGCTGGAGAGACCATCCACGCTGATATTGGTAAAGAAAGGGCTATTTATTTAGGAAAGATCACCATCGAATCACTAGACAGGAGAAAGTTGAGAAAACAGACCCTTATGACCACAAGGGGAAATCACTGTGATTGGCTGATTCTCTGTGCAGCTGAGTGTTCGGCAGGGCCTTCTCAAACATTTCCTCCTTGCTAAGCAACTACAATTGCAGATGAACCATTGCTGGTGTTGTTATAACTCTTTCTCCCCTTTTCTGAACGGCGTTCAGGCCAGAGTCTCTGATGTTCTGAAGGTACCCAATTTAGTGTTACATTCTCTGGGTGGGAATGTGGGTCATCTGTCTGTTTATGTCAGGCAATGTTGTGCGATTTGATCTCATCTGAGCAGATGAAGACATTCTCCTGTCAAAGAGAGTTCTGGAACCATTATTGCACCTGTCCAGCACTAACAGCTCTCAGTACAGAGACCACACATGTGTTCTAATCTTGTTTTATTTCCTGGTCTGACTGTGATTAGAGGTTCAAAGACAATTGTGAGTCTTCTGTGGTGGTTCCCCTTTCTCCTTTTCTCTTTGGCACAGCGGCCTGGGAATTCTATGTACATACCCGGAGTCAGAGCAGCACTGGAGTTCTCTGACGTGGCTGTCCTTCCTTGATTTCCAGAGGGGTGAGACGTTTGTAGAGTGTTCTCAACCTCCCTTTTAAAGTACACTTTCTCAGGGGCTTGGAAATCTAAGGCTGAAATGAAGCACTCTACATTCCCTCTAAAGGAAACAGCTTCCACGCTGGAGGCCAACAGGGGGCGTACCCTCAGCAGCACACACACACACACACACACACACACACACACACACACACACACAGAGCTTCCACACTGGAGGCCAGTGGGGGGTGCACGCACACAGTAAAAGGAGTTTTTAAGAAAAGTTGCACATAGTGTAATTTTAATCCATTCCATTTTAAATACCACAATAAATTTAATTTTCACAATAAATTAAATAGCCATATTCAGTTTACAAAATAGAATTACTTAGTGTGAAACTGGTATTTACATCATTTACAGTATGTACAGGACATTTCTCTTTGTTGACATACATGTGGAAGTGAAAGGACTGGACTCGCCGGCACGCGATTGACATGCTACAGATGGCACCATGGTCCAAACAAGGAAACAAGAGTGCAAAATCACCACAGGAACTTTGGAACAACGTCCATTTTATGAGACAAGACATTCTTTTAAATAATAAGAAAATAGCGTATTCTGTTTTCATGGCACCAATCCAGTATCTGGATGAAAAAACCAGCTTCACCTTGGGACAAAAAAACAAAAACAAAAACAAAACAGCAATGAAAAACCATAAAACTGAACCCTCTACTTCCTGAAGCTTCGTAGCCATTGGTACATTTTCACACATTCATCTTTTGGCTTAAACCCATGAAAATGGCGGGTGACACGTTCTGAGTCAAAGGAAGACTAACTCTTGAGAGTATCTGAAGTCACTTTCCCCCAGTCCCACCACCTCCTCTTCTCATTTGTCAATAGCTTAAAAGATGCAACTATGCAGGCAGCAACTTAGTATTTATTTTTTTTGTAAAGTTTCAGAAAAAAAAAGAATTGATCTTATATTTGGTCACACACTGCATATGTACAAGTATTCACGGAGAAATGAACTGGGGAGCTGCGTCTGGGAAAGTGCATATTTTAATTGAGAGGAGATGCCATGTGTCTCCGGGTACAACACATGGTGTTGTACAATGCGTTATTTTAGGGCCAGTTCAATGTCCTCCCAGTGATCTGGTAAAATTTTTGATTAAAGGGATGAAAGAATTTGCGCAATTTGGTAATGACGGAGGGGTCTACCTCTGGATGGATGCGCCCCTTGCTGCCCGCCAGGCACTTATTAAAGATAATGTTAAATCGCAAACAGTAAAACCCTCTGGTAGCATTGAAATACAAATTGTACTGACTTATCCTCGGAGGAAGGTTTAAGAACTTCTCCACGAGCTGCAGTTCAGGCAGAGGCTCGGTGATGAGGCGGTCTCCGTCCACGACGTGGAACTGTTCAATTGGAAAGTACTTAAGCCAGCGCTCTAGATGTTTTGTGTAGATACTGGTCCTCACCGCTTTGTATTTCGTGTTCACCTCACAGGTGTTAGGGTCTATGGCTAGCTTCTCGAACTTATAGTACGTTTTGTTCTTCCTCTCTTTCCCCTCTAGCACCTGAGTGTAATCAGAAATCGCTCGTGTGGTCGGCTCCCTGACAATGATCAACAGCTTGATGGATGAGTTCATTTTGTAAATCCTTTCTGGAACCTCTTCTGTGATGAAATAGGCCGGGCTCTTTTCAATTGTGATTTGCTGAGGGTAGGAAAAAGGCATCTTTTTCCTGTACCACTCAATGCCCTTAGCATAGTTCTCATCATTGTCGAAGAAGTGGATCTCTTGAGAAGCTTTGACCACTGCAGGATGGAGGTTCAGCATCTCTAGTAGGGCCCGGGTGCCCCCTTTCCGCACCCCAATGATAATGGCTTTGGGGAGCTGCTGTACCAGGTCATGGAGGCGAACCTGCTCCTTGGAAGAGTTGCCTTTCCGGAACTCATGTAGCAGACCTCTCTTAAACTGCAGAGCTCGGAGTGGGAACTCAGCCTGACTGTGGGCGCCACCAAATCGGCTTTCAGCAGGGCAAATGGGCTGGAGCCTGTAAGAAAAGAGAGACGTTGTAAAAAACTCATTGCCACTTAACTTACTGTTCTGCATCTGCACCCAGACTCAGAGTCTACATGCATAAATAAAGCCACTGGGTCCCAGGCTGCTGCAATCCATAATGAACATATGTTTGGGAAATTTTATGTTAAGCAACCCTGTATTCAGTGGAGCACACATAATTGATGGGATTTTTTATTAGTGCTCCTTAAAATTTTTATTCACCAAGCACTTAATTGACTACGGCGTGTACTTATGCTCACAGTACAGGATAGACAAGTGACACCCGCCATACTAATAGCTTTTTAACAGCTCACCAGTTAAAATCATTTAGAAAATCGGGAAGGCAGAAGATTATAATCTTCAGCTAGGGTGCTGAAGGGCAAAGAGGAGACCATTTATTTCAGGCATTGTGTGGTATTGTTTCTTTTCTTTTTTTTTTCTTCTCCTTTGGCAGGCTAGCACCATCCACATGGCACTTTAGCATTCTTGAGATATAATCTGAGACAGGGGCTCCAATCCCTGCCCTTGGCTCTTTGAATCGCCATCATGCAGAACTCCAGTCTTGGTCCTTGCTGAACTTTTTATTCTGTGAGAATTTCTGCCCCGTGGCCTTGAGGGACAGGCGGAGGAGTGCTCTACTTAAGATTCTCTTTCCATTTCTATCTAAAAAGGTCAAGAGTATGCTTTCATTTTGCTGATTTTAGGAACAATCCCAAACATCAATGTTCTGTATATGACCCACCACTCCTGCGACCAGAAATCTGAAAGAAAGACTTTGATGGGGCCAGAAATCCCAGATTCTCTCATCATACAATTTAAGTCAGGAACTAGAGTTTATAAGATAAGGAATGCAGTGGACAGAGCCAGGAAGGATGGACAACTATTTACATTTTTCTGAGAGAGAAAGATGTGGTAATAGCCACAATGATATCAAAAGAGAATGACTACTTTAACATGGCCTCTGTATATAGTTAGAAAATTGTGTTACCTTTGTACATAATCTGATGATAAACTGAAAATTCACTTCAATTAATGAGTCAACTAGGTTGACTTAGGAAGTCCTTTCAGGTTTCTTGGTCAAAGTGGATAATACTAATCAAAATGGCTATTAAATTATTCCTTCCAAATGAAATTTTCCAGTGACTCCAGCAACTTGGAGCCTCTCTCCTTCTCTGTGGCAATGAGACAGTCTCTTGCTTCTCCAAGAGGCCCATTGCATCTCCAAACCATGCTCAAATGATTGTGTTGAACTTAGGGGAATGGTGTTGGATTTGCTCTGTTTATCTAGGCCTCTATCAGAGTCTTTATTACTTTTTGTAACATTTATTCTGTGATTCTTGAAACAACTCACACTCATTTCAGAAAGTTGAAAATAATGGAAATCTATTGTAAAAACAGGGCTTACCACTGTTTTGGTCAGTGTTCCTTTTGCTGTGATAAAACACCCATGGCCAAAGGCAAACTTGGGGAGGAAAGGATTTATTTCAGCTTACAGTCCTATATCACAGTCCATCGTGGAAGGAAATCAGGGTGGGAGCCCAAGGCAGGACCTTGAAGGCAGGAACTAAAGCAGAAGCCTTGGAGGAAAGCAGCTCACTGGCTTGCACTCATGGCTTGCTCAGTCTGCTTTCTTAGGACCAGCTGCCCAGGGGTGGCACTGTCCACAATGGGCTGGGTCCTCCACATCAGTCATCAATCAAGAAAACACCCCACAGGCTTGCCTACCGGCCAATCTGATGGAGGCATTTTTTCAGTTGAGAGTCCCTCTTCCCAACGGAGTCTAGCTTGTGTCAAGTTGACAAAACAAAAGAAGGCAAATGAACCAGGACAACTACAGTTAATAATTTAGGAGAGTGTGAATTGATAAATTTGTTAGGGTTATTATGCTAGGGTTCTAATTGGATATTACAAAGCTGTCAACAGATACCTAGTTAAAAGTGTTTTTGATTGCGGCACCCATGAGGATATTATAAATTATCCTTTTTGCCCTACTTGGGTTCTGTCTTTGGAGCTAGCCCTAATTCACTGAGGTATCCATTGACAGACTTGTCTCCTAGGCATGTAGAATGGTGCTAGTACGGTTTCTGTGAGCACTGCAGCAATGTCTCTCAACTGGTTTTCTGTAAGATTTCATTCTCTTGCCCAACCCCAGGTGAAAATGTCGACAAGGGCATCTCTAGGAGTGACTGCCGGGATGGAATTCCCTCTGTCTGGAAAGGGCCGCCTTCCTTCTGAACTTCCTCCTTCTCTCTACTTCCTACCCTGGAAGATTAAACTCTACAGGACAATTGCTTTGTGGACTCCCCAAGTCAAGAGCACATGTAACACTAGGAGAAAATGTCCCACTGCCCTGCTCCCCGAAGAGCAGTTCTAAGACTGCTAGACCCAAAACAGAATTTTAACACTGGAAGAGACAAGGGAAGTAACCTCAGCCTTCTGCCCAGAAAGCAGTCTCCAGTTACTAAGGGTAAGCCTAAAGAAGCATGTGTCATCTTCAGACATAGTTTGTTCAAATCTTAAGCAATGGATCATGAGAAAGGCCACCAAATGATGGAATTTCTTATATAAGCCATCCCACCAATGAACTGAGAAAACTAGAGATGGGAACTGCTATCAATTGAATGATAAATGTGTTCATAACTATAAGACCATTTGTTCAATACAATGTCAACTTTTTATTGGCAACTAAAGGTGTTGGGAAGACTTCATATGAAAGTTCTGTTATTGACATAGGTCAAATGTTGTTACCTCAAGGCTTTTCACGATTAAATGGCATGTCAAGAATAAACATTGGGATGTCAGCACTGAGTGATAAGCTCTCAGTTACACCAGTCACAGTTACAAAGTGGGAGGAATTTTAAACTGAGAAACATCAAAAGGGGATTAATGTTTACCAGTTAAGATGGATACTTTCTGAAGCAAAGCAAAGGCCATTGCTGTATTGTTTTAAAACATCTGAATGATAGGATACTGAGAAGAAAATGGAAGCTATTTTCACTTCAAAATGTGGATGTATTTTCATTGACTTTGGGAACTGAATCCAGTCTGTCACCACAAGAATTAGTTTAAAAATAGCAGCCCCTTATTTCAGAAATTAAGTCCTCAGTATTTACCTGTCACCCCGACTATGGAACCATTAAGGTACATCTTAGGGACACTCAACTGTCATGATGGGGACTCTAGAAGGCCCGACACCTCTCAACAGTTTGTCTATTAAAAGCCAAACCCCAACTCTGTAATTTCCTCTTCATGGATTTTCCAGTGCCTTCTGGGCAATCATTCTGTATGACAGCATCCTTGTCGGGTACCCGAAAGCCAGAGCTAATTAACATAGTTAAAAATCCATGCCCATAGCCATCTTTCCAGGGCAGGGGATTGCAAACTTGATGAGCTTCTTTACTGGTGCATACATAATTGTCCACTCATAAATTTCAAAATGAAGAGACATAGTCCTATCTCTGCCGTGCCTTAATGACTGAAGGTCAGTACCAGATACACACAGGCCACATTGGGTTCTAGTCAGTGACAGCATTATTTATTTATGTATTTATTTTATTATATATATATATATATATATATATATATATTTATAAGTACTCAGCTTTATGCCTTCTCTGAGAACAAGTGTCAGTGCTCACAGAATACAGATGGATTTGGATGAAGCATCTTGATTTGTGCTGCATGGAACTTGTACCTTTGAGGTCTTAATGAGTTAAAATCAACAGCACAGCAAAGTGTGTTTCTTCAAAGTCTTGAGGGACAAAAAACAAATGGATCAACTTAAAGTTATAGCCCAAGGAAGCTCACATCAGGGGATATGTAAGACTACATGAGTAGAGCATAGATTTAACCACCTACCTATCCAAGCTCCCAACTCTGGCAACTAGATACAGCAGGCTCCCAACGGCAAGGCTTCCCAGCACCAGGAGCTTCTGTCTCAGCCACACCTGCTGTTTGAATAGCATGGCCCTCCATCAACCTTCAGGACTGCCACGGCCTGAGAGCAGAGAGAAGGTGCCTGTCAGCAGTTGTCATAACACCAGCCAGAGGTGGAGACAGAGGATTAAGCAACAAAGAGATTGCACACCAATGTTGGCAGGTTTCACGGTGTAACTGATTTTAGCAAAACTTACCTTTTTTTTTTTTTTATTAAACCTGGCCCATGCTATGGGATCAGCTATTAATTCTGTGGGAGAATTATGCAGATTTGGTCAGTCTTCAAGAATTTCTGAAGCGCATAAAAATTCATACACACACACACACACACACACACACACATACACACACACACACACACACACACACAGAGACAGACAGACAGACAGATAGATAGAGTGTAGGTCATCCAAAGAATATTGAGAAAATGAGCAGCCCGAGGCTTTAGCAGTGAGGCAACAAATTGATAAACTGCAGATAGAATAACAGGATGAATGCTGAAATTCTGGCTTAGTAAATGGTCATTTTGGGCATAACAGTAACGTCCTTAGCTAATACCTTTTTGCTTGGCTTTGGTTGTGAACAGAGCAAAAGGGAGGGATTCAAAGTGACTGCTTCCTGCGTTCATCAGTGGTGAGTGTCCAGCCTGCCTGTGTTTGAAGACACTAGCTCCAAGAGCTTTCTGATTGCCTTCCTGTCTCCTCCCAGTCCAGGATGCTGGAAACACACTTTGACTAAGTGGTCCTACTGTCTGGCTCCCAGGGGAATGGAACAGGTTGGGTTGCATCAGGCTTGCTTTTACCTCACCAAAGAAGTTTACCTGGAAGATTTGTCTTCTTATACATGAGAAGTGTAGTGCAGTAAGGCTTTACTTGTGCCGTTATTACATTCTGGATATATATATATATATAAAAGCTCCCAATTCAGATTCCTTATTGAAAATAAATCCAATCCCCTTTTAAGATAAGATTTTTTCCTTCTTATTGAAACTGAAAATAGTAACCTGAGAAGATGGAAGCAGAGCTCTGGCTGGAAAAGATCTCTCTGCAAAGGTATCTTCATCGTCTGTTATGTGAAGATTCCTGCCATGCAGAAGGGGAAGGCTGGGGTTGTCAGGCTGACCTCTACTTTCATTTATCAAGAGACTGCTGAGCGCCAATAGCATTTTCTACTATTAGAGTACGTACACAGAGATTTCAAAAATGTTCCAAAAGACTTTCAGTCCTTAGGCAGCTGATTATGTGATTAAAGAATCGTGGAATGACCAGATAACACTACCCATATCTCAATAATGTGTGAATAAATGTTGGGGAAGGAAATTTAAGGAAAACACCAGAGAATGTGGGCTCCATAAACATTCAGTTTTTATTTACCAAGGAGACTGTAGGAAGTCATCCAAAGAAAGGCCATAAGAGCAGATAGAGGAGCATACCCATGTGCTTGGCTCTGCGCTGGAGGCTACAGAGAATCATGAGCAATTAAACAGACACAATCCTTGCCCTCTCGGGGTCTATACTCTAGTGCAAAAGTCACATGGTAAGTCAAGACACCTACATAGGATTAAAAGATACTTGCAAATTATGTTAAATGTTACAGAGGAAAATTATAGGAGAAAAGAGGTAGCGGGGAGTTTATGTTCTCCCTGAAGGAGGGAGAGTTGAGTGACATACAGAGGAGGAGAGAAAGGAGGCAGGAGGCAAGGTGGGTGAGAGGCAGAAGAACCATCTTGCGTGGGAGCTGGGGTATGAAATGCTTGGCTCTTGTGGAAGGGGAGGTAGGTGAGGCTGGGCACAGGGGTTAAGGAGGAGGAGGGGTGTGTGTTGGGGAATGGGTGGGTGCACCTGTGGCTTTGATTTATCAGGGCTTGCCTCGTAGGCAACAGCCTAGAGAAGAGAAAGAGGATGAAAGGAGGTTTACTGAGGTGGTAAGCGCATTGTCAAGATGCTATTTCAGGAAATCCCAAAGAATGAAGAAAACCTGTGAAGTAGATGGAGCTTCGTAGACAGGTAAAGGGAAGCTCACAGTTTTATCTCACTTCCTCTGGCTACAAAACTGCCAGGTATCAGGAGAGCAGAGGCAGTACCCACGGCATGTGATTCAGAACTTTCCTGAAAGAACTACCAGCCTCTCTCTGGGATGATTCCTAAGTGCCTCAGAGGCACAGCCTCAAGCACAGAGCTTCGGCCCATGCTCAAATGTGAACACTGCTTGCTGCAAGATAGATGCACAGCCAGGTGAGAACTAGCAATGCGGTCCTGAGGTTAGAATCTCTGGTGCTATGGGATGTCTTTCTGTAGGCTGTGGATATGTATTGCTCCAATTGGTTAATAAATAAAGCTTCATTGGTCTATGGCAGGGCAGGATGGAGCCGGGTAGGAAAATCCAAGAGAGATAGTTAGAGAAGAACGGAGAGTGGGAGGAGACGCCAACCCACCATCCAAGGAGCAACACATAATGGGACACAGGTAATCTATGTATTGCCACGGAACATGTGGCAATACATAGATTAATAGTTATGGCTTGAATTAAGTTGTAAGAGCTAGCTAGCAAGAAGCCTGAGCAATAGGCCATACAGTTTGTACTTAATATTAAGCCTCTGAGTGATTATTTTGTAAATGGGACTGTGGGGCCAGGTTGGACCTGAGAAACTTCCAGCTACACTCTGGACCTTCCTTTCCTTAGCCCACAAGACAGAATGGCTTGTGACCTCCCCACATGCTGTGGTTTGAGTGAGAAATGTCCCCCATAGGCTCAAGCATCTGGATACTTGGTCCTCAGCTGGTGGCACTGTTTGGGAAGGTTATGGAACATGTAGGAGGTGGAGCCTTGCTGGAGGAAATATGTCACTCTGGCTTTGGGGTTTTATGGCCTGGTTCTACTTCCTGTGTTGCCATGTTTTCCCCATCTTGATGGCCTCTATCCCTCTGAAATAGTAAGCCAGAATAAATCCGCCTTTCCCCTAAATTGATTTTGGGCAACTGACTTATCACAGCAACAGAAAAGTAAGGAAAGCATCGTGCCGTAGTAAGAAGGAAGTAAGGGGTCTCTAAGTAGCAACACCCCTCCCAGGCTTATTGGCTTTCCTCACTAAAGGATTACACATCCTTTGTGCTTTAGTGTGAATGAATTATATGTGCATTCACTGAAAAGCAGTGCAAGCTAAGGAGGGCAGCTGTAAATGGGGCTGACGGGAAAAGTCCCATGGCCTCAGTGTGAGTCACCAACCTTCCACAGAGGACCAAGAGAGCAGGCTGAGTAAGTAGTTTGGCTTCCCAGGTATTCATACATGGTACCCACACCATCCTGCTCAAAAAAGTGTATGACGCAATGCTTCATCTACTGTCACAGCTCCTCACTCCACCTGTCTGTCTTCAGGTCCACTCCTCCTAACCTTTAAAATTCAGGATACATCCTGGATCCTCCAGGAAGCTTTCTCCAGCAGAGGCTCCTGCCCATGGCCCTCCTTGAGCAACACTGCTCTCTCCTCCCTGCACTCAAACCACACAGACATCTCACTCTTCTTAGATATTTGACTGTTGTTAACCATCGCCTTCTGTGGGTTTTACCACCATGTCTCAGCAATGGGCTAAGCCAACTGGTGGAATTTTTTTTTTTTTTTTTTTTTTTTTTGGTTTTTCGAGACAGGGTTTCTCTGTGTAGCTTTGCGCCTTTCCTGGAGCTCACTTGGTAGCCCAGGCTGGCCTCGAACTCACAGAGATCCGCCTGGCTCTGCCTCCCGAGTGCTGGGATTAAAGGCGTGCGCCACCAACGCCCGGCTCAACAGGTGGAATTTACAATCATTGGAAAGTTAACTGAAAGGACTTGAGCCTGATTCAGTCTGTTTTGCTGTCTGGGCCTGACAGAGACACCTCAGAGACACACCCATCCCCATCCTCAGAGGTGCCAGGCCGATGGGTCTGCACTAAGCTTGCATTCGCAATTCCAGGTGAGAAAACCACCTCACGTAATGTTGCTTTCTACTGCCGTGTCTGGCCACCCTTGCCAGTGAATTTCTTCTCGACGTCTTCTGTCCAGGCACTCGGCCATCCTCACACGCCTGAATTATTTTTTAATACATAGGTGCATTCTCTGTCCTCTTTTCCTACGGGAATTGCAGAGCCCAGTTAACTTTCCTAATATAAACAGCTATGTCCTTGCCCTATTTGGGGTTTGTTTACTGGACCAAGTCCGGTAGCCCAGGCCTTTCTTCCCAAGGGTTTAGTGTGATGGCCAGCGTCTTTCCCTTCCGTGAGTTGTCTACACTCGCCTGTGTGCCCACTCAGTCACTTCCTTATTTCTCTCCATTCTTTTAGCTCGATGCTCCTGTCAGGGTCCTCACTGGCCTGGGGTATCTTCCCTATGTCTCTCTCCTTTCAACATTCCCAAGTCTCATGGATTGTTTTCAGAAGGGCTGATCGTGGGGGAAATATTTCAACACAGTTCCCACCAGTTGGTAGGAATGGATGCGGTCCACTGTGTTGACCATTAGAGGGCCAAAGCAGAATCTCTAGGCCTGGGAGTAGAGCTTGGAAAGTATTTGCTCCTGTGGGTGAGTGAAGTTCTGAAGTGACCTCGCGGTTGGACTCGGCTTGAGAATGGCAAGTAAGGAAAAGAATGAAAAGTGAGAGAGAATGTGAAGCTGCTGAGGAGGTGGTCCAGGTCTTAAGAACTATAACATATTACATTTACTACTCTCCTGTAGAAATGCTTATGCAAGCCTGTATGCATTAGGCTGTTAAGCCTGACTGACTCTGAGGTTATTTTTTCTATGACTCCTGAGGATCTTTCAATCTCACCCTGGTCCCAAGCACCTCAACTCTAGACTCTGATCTCTGGACAAGCCCACATGTATCATTTGGATTTTTCTCTGTGGGGTGTGCTGATACTCCCAATCTATGTACCAGTTCAGCTTCCCTGTGTGCAAGATGCCTTAAACACATCTGCTAGGATTTTTCTCTAGGCTTCTGTTTGATGAGCTGGCCTACTCCTCATACTGATTCCTCTCATGCTATATCTGGCCCATCACACCATTCAAACACCTTCGTGTCTGCTGTGACAGTGAGGGTGTCTGAATGTGACATCTCGGCTGCTGTGGGAGCTGCCAGTGACTCAGTGCAGACACCACAGTCAGGTGTCTGCCAGGAGCACTTGTGAACATCTTGGTTTAGTTTTGTCATGGGAACCTTCTGAATTTCATTTTCCTCACCTGTAGAGTAAAGATGATAGTGTCTGTCTCACAGGGTTATTAGGACATGGACCCCAGGAGAGAACTTTGTAAGTGTCTTAGCTCTTTACAAAAATGAATCTTAATTAATATCTTGAGGAGGCAAATCAATTAGTTCTTGCAATGCATTTTAAAAAGAAAAAGGATAGACTAAGTGTAGTTCTCATGAATAGTATAATTGGATTGTGAAAAACATAGGCCCATTTTAAGCATAAATAATTTTTAATAGGATCTCCTATTAAATATTCAAATACTAATACTGGAGTTTCTATTCATGCAAGATGGTGGGCATGGACACATGTTCATGCACATATACCACACAGTCAATGCTCATCTTGGTGAGCTAAACCCTTTTTGAACTTTTGAGGCATGGGGAGGTCTCACCAACATGTCCCAATGAGGGTCTTCAGGAGAAAGACAGTGACATCTTCTACTTTATAGCCAGTAACAGGGATGATATGAGAGCAGCCCTAGAATAAATTTTCCTCAATAAAAAAAGATACTGGCTTATGAGTCAGGATGCCTTTATATTTTTCTATATTATGTTTTTCTATAGTATCACGAAGTGTTCAAGAGTCTATAAAAGTTGTGGTCTCAAAAATTAGGAGTTGTCCCTCTTAGTCTGGGAATATGACAAAGTGGTATAGATTCCATGTTTATGGACAATGCTATTAAACTAGGTAGACAGTTAATGATATTTTAATAATAGTTTATCAGAGCAGTTGTGATGGCTAATTTTGGTTGTCAGCTTGATTGGATCTGGTTTTAACTAAGAGACGAGGTTCTGGGCAGCTGTGGGAGGACATTTCCTGGAAGGATTGACAGACGGGGAGGGAAGATTCCCCCTTTAGAGAAGGCAGTGCCTTCTGGCAGCAGTCTAGATAGAAAGGGGTCTGAGGGAAATGCAGGGCTGTTTTTGCCTGCCTACCTTTACTCCTGATGGTGAGTGCCTCTACTTCGTCACTGCTGTGGCCAACTTCACTAACATCGGAACCCAGCTTCTTCAGCCTTCTGGTTTTGACTGAAGGCAAGTGTCTCTCCAGGACTCCTCTAGACCATCAGCACCAGACTGAGAATCTGAGGCACCCAGCCTCATGGTCAGAGCAGCTCCTAGGCCCCTACTTCAGATCTTCCTTGCCATAAGGGCTGAAGGTTCTCAGCCTCTCCAGTGTGCAGACTGCCATTGTTGTGATACCCAATTTGTGTTGTGCAAGCCAACCTAATAGGCTCCTTTTATAATCTACATTCATTCTAACAGTGACATTCCTCTAGAGAACTCTGGCTAACACCCTATTATATTGGTAACAGGTCATTTATAAAGATTTTTAAATGTTTGTAACATATTTTTATGGGCCTACAGTGATATTGAAGTCCTTACTTCTCTCTTGTTTTTAATCTCTCAGTATCTCATTTTGTGTGTCAAGAACAGCACAGTTACAGTTTCTCCCGACCCAGTAAAACTTCCACAGACATGGTGTATTAGCTGAACACCGCTGA
Organism: Peromyscus melanophrys; assembly: GCA_902168415.1. NCBI lineage: Eukaryota > Metazoa > Chordata > Mammalia > Rodentia > Cricetidae > Peromyscus > Peromyscus melanophrys. The sequence continues at coordinate 24,974 of CABHPR010126084.1, read as the reverse complement.
GTATCTACAAGAGAGTACGTGGCCAGAAACGACAAGCTGCAGAGACATCTGGCTGTTTCAGTAAAACAGCACTCAGCAAAGAAAGACAATTCCCAAGCTGCACCAAAGATATGAGGGGATTCAGAAATAATAATGATACAGATATGTTCAAGTATTGCTCAAAGGCTTGTAGACACGGGTCCCGCAAGCCCCTGGTAGCAGTAACAACAATAATGGGAATAATAGCAACAGAGTTCATTAAAACAGCTGAACTTCTACAGAAGAATTACTACTGGAAAATCATAGCCCTCTTTTGAGTACCAGCTCAGTCGTCCCAGGAAACAGCCTTCAGAGGCAGAAGAGACGTGTGTCTATGGGCGCCAGGCTCTGTTCTGTTCACATTTATTGTCTGTCGTAATGCAACGAACTTGTAAAGTACAAGCTGTTTTATTTTATTTTTTGGTTGGATAATGAGGAACAGAGGGATGTGCAGATTACTTACCCAGGGGCATGTGCTAGCCCATGCAGAGGGAGAACTTGAATTCTGAGTTCTGTGACCTCAAAGGACAGGGCTCCTTGACTATGACACCACTTACCTCTCCAGATGCTCACCCAGGAGCCTCTTGGAAAACATTTATTCACTGATGCACCAGGGCAGACAGAAAAAAGAATCCCCCCTAGTAATAATATAAGTTGTCCTTGAAACTTGAGGTAGATGATGAAGAGGTGGAAAAAACAAAGAAGAAAAAGTTTCTACTGAAAAGAGAACCGGAAAGGGAAACAGTTGTGTGGTTTCAACCCTATTACAGAAGGAGGAACGTTGGTAAGCTACGGCAATCAGTTTAAAGGGGGAGGAATGTTGCTAAGCAAGGGCAGTCAAATCAATGGAAGACAACACTTCACAGCTGTTAGGCACCCCCTCTTTCACCACGCCACTCAGAATGCAGTCTCCCCAGAACCGGGAGACACTCACTTGCGCTCCACCTAGTCCCCAAGTAAGATTTTACAGTTGAGGATGAAAATACTGGTTTTGACTGCCATCTGTCACTGACTTGGGCTATCACGGGCTGGCCTCCAGAAGACCCTAGTGAAATCTGCTGAGTACATTATATCATCACTGTGTCCCCTTGTGTCCCCTCTCCAGCCCTTCCCCTGAGTACTGTAGTCCATGGCTCTCCATCTACCCACCAGCTTGTCCTAGAGGAAGCCTTGGAGTGCTACCAGCCTCGGTCTTTAGCTCAGCGCCCTTGGTTCCATCTTTAGTGCACTGTCATTTATCACGGCTATGGCTCAGGACACTGTCTCTCTTAAACCAACGATTATGGGCTCCTAAGTGGCCGCCTCCTTAGTTTTGCTTCTGCCTCAATTGATTCTCCACTTTGATGCCAGATGGACCTTTGGAAATGGAAACCTGATCTCATTGCCTCCAGGCTTAATACTCTTTAATGGGTCCCCCTCAGTGAGGAGGTTTGAAAGGGTCCTTTACCCCTTTCCACCTCACCCCATCCCCCAAATCTACGCTTGGTAACTTCAGCACAAAGAACAGCTTGCCATTCTTCTGAATTGGGCGTGGTTCATGTGGTTTCCACACCTTTCTTTTGAGGTTCTTCCAGCCCCTAAACTGTAACTCAGACCTCTGTGAGGAGTGCATGAGCCTTCACTGCCTAGCTAATGCTCTCTCTGTCTCTGTCTCCCCTAGGAGTCTTTCTGGTAATCTAGGGATGGCTGAGATGGTCTTTCCGTGGGCCACCACAGCATCTGCCACAGAATTCTACTTAACCCACAACGGCTGACTTGTGTGTCCTTCCATAACATCGGTGTTGTCAGATTAAGAGTGTGTCTTTCCATTATTGAATTATCACCAGCACTTAGGGTCGCAGATGCTCAGCAAACAATTGCTGAATAATCAAATCAGTCAGATGGGATAGACTTTAATATCCTGAAAGCTGTGACACCTGGACGCCACCTGTCTTTAACTGAATTGAAACACTTTCTCTTTGCCCGGTCCTTGCAGGCTCATCAAGTGCTGTGTGTCTGAAAGTGACCTCATTTTCCTGCCATTTGGAGAAAACCTGGGCACTTATACATCCTTTGTCCGGATTGTTGTTAACATTTTGGTATGTATTTGCCTTATGTCCCTCTTACGGCTATGTAACCACATAGTAATTTTACTGAGCCATTTGAAAGTAAGTGGCAGATGCCAGCCTTGCAGCATCAGAAGACCCCACACGATGGTCCCCAGACCTGGGATAGAGGGAGGGCAGTGGCATTTGTGTCTCAGAGGCTTGGGAGGTGACGTGGCCCTGTCAGAGCCTCAAACTACCTCATCTGATTGTAAGCTGCCAGGCTTAGGCTTCCCACAGCACTGCTCTGCCTTTCAGGGAAAGTTGCGAGCTTTATAGATCCCACCAGTAGAAACTGATGTAGCCCCACCTTTCCCTAAATTCAGTATGTGAAGTGTGATGAGCTGTGTAATAAAAACAACTGAAACAAACAAACAAACAAACAAACAAAGGAAGAAAGAAGCCAGACTGACAACAGGAGGCAGAGAAAGTATTCCCACGAGAGTTCATGTCACATGTACTTTATCCCCACTCTAAATTTCTTTAAAGAAAGAAAGCCGAGAAAGCAATTCGTTATTCTAACATGAGTGCTGGAGGCTGGGTAATCCCATCCACTGGCATGTTACAATTGCTCTTATTGCAAGCCAGTTGCTGTGTGTGTGTGTGTGTGTGTGTGTGTGTGTGTGTGTGTGCGTGTGTGTGTGTGTGTGTGTGTGTGTGTGTATGTGTGTGTGTGTCCGTGTGTACTCATGTCTCTCTGTGTGTATGTGTCTCTGTCTGTATGTCTGTCTCTGTCTGTGTCTCTCTGTGTGTCTATGTTTGCCTTTGTCTCTCTCTGTGGGTATGTGTCTCTGTCTGTATGTCTGCCTCTGTGTGTGTGTCTATGTTTGTCTTTGTCTCTCTGTGTGTGCGTGTGTGTGTGTGTCTGTCTGTCTGTGTCTGTGTGTGTATCTGTGTGTATGCATGTCTGTATGTGTGTGTTTGTATCTCTCTCTGTGTGTGTCTGTGTCTCTGTGTGTCTCTCTCTGTGTATGTCTGTGTGCATGTCTGTGCATATGCAGGTCAGATACAGATGTTGGGTGTCTCAGCTATTCTACATGTTATTTTTTTTGGACAAGGTCTCTCACTAAACCCGGAACTCACTGATTCAGCTAGACTAGCAGGCCAGAAAGCCCTAGGCATCCTCCTGTCTCTGCCTCCTCAGCACTGAGATTATAGGTGTGTTTTTGCTCCACTTGGCTTTTTGACTTGGTGCCTGAGACCAAACTCAGGTCCTCATCCTTGAGTACTTTGCTGACATAGCCCTATTTCCTGACCCTTAAAGCCATTATTAAAAATTAGATTATAGCCTGGTGAGATGGCATATAGCTGCAACCTTGGCTCTCACGGGACAGAGGCAGGAGGACTGGTAGTTAAAGTCCAACTGAGGGTACATATATTTAAAATTAAATAAATTGTAGACAGCAATACGCACTAAAATCTCATCGTTACCTGATTATCTTGGTGCATCTCACAACTACGTGTACTTTTGAGGTTAAGCCAATTGCTCTGTATGGTGGTGATGCTGCACATCTTTTTCCAGTTCCTCATCCAGTAAATTCATCTTCACAGCTTAAAATTCCATATTAGTCCATTAATGTTTGTAGCTTAAAGGTAGCAACAAAGGGATGGTTCTTGCAGCAGAGATTTGTAGATACTCAAGCTCTCCACTCTCACTGAGGTCAGCTTGAGTATTTCCCAGCGAATGCTACTCCTGTCTTTCGTTACTTAGGTCTTTCTGAAGACCTGATTTCCAAACATGTGGGTGATGTGACACTGTGTGAAAATGAGGCTGGGTTGTCGTCTCTTCCTTCTCCTCTTTACCCACGTCCCCGTTCTCCTGACTTTCTCTCAGACCCACTTTCATTTCCAAGCCTCCTGTGACCCTTTGGTCCTTCGTCCCTGTCTTTCTCTGCCTCCTTCCATTTCCCCCTACATTGCCACTAAGTGTGTTTTCTAAATAAAGAGTTCCAAGAGCAGACAATGAAGAAAGATGGTTTTTAAATAACATTTATAGCAAAATACAGTATAGGTAAATGCATTATAAGACCTGTATTTAATAAAACTATAATATAATCTATAGTTAGTTTGCATGCAAAATGATACTAAATCTATTTATAATATAGCAGGCTAATATTTCTGAAATTGAAATATTCAATTTAGTGTTGTCAATAGGCTTCGAAACTGGGGAGCTAGCTCACCGGATAAAACTGCTTACTGATAGTTCAGAGGACCTAGGTTTGGTTTCCAGCACCCACAGGGTGGCTCATTTCCAACTCTAACTCTAGCTCCAGGGCATCTGCTGCCCTCTTCTGGCCTCCACAGGCACTAGGTGTGCCTACGATGCACATACTACATGAAAGGAAACATCCATACACCCGTAAAAACACAAAGTAACAACAAAAAACCAAAAACCACAAAGAAATCCTTCCCCCAAACCTTTTCTTTTTTCTTTTTTTTTTTAATTACCAGGAACACCTTTCACTGAATACCAGATCTCCCCTGAGAACTGGGAGAACTCCATCAAACATTGATCTAGGATAAGCTCTTACATTTGCAGTCATCAGGAAGCATCTACTGAGTACCTACTATGTGTCAGGCACTGCAGCTGATCAATGGGTAAAGTGCACGCTGCAGAAGCATGAGGAAGTCCAGCTCCCCTGCATCAGCACGTGTGCTATCTGTCTGTAACATCACTCTTCAAAATCACTCCAGTGCTGGGGAGGCAAAGCCTGGCAGATTCCGGGGCCTTGATGGCCAGCAAGTTTGTCCTAAACAGTGAGCCGCAGGTTAAGTGAGAAAACTGTGCTTCAAACAATAAGGTAGACAGTGACAGGGGAAGCCCCAGAAGTCAATCTCTGTCCTCTTTGTGTGTACCTGCACATACAAGTGCACTCGCGTGTGGACCCACGCTTCCCCCCTCAGAAATGGAGAATAAGAGATTGCGGTATTCTACCTCTCCAAGGTCAACTCTTGATGGAAGTGTGAGGAAGTGGCATCCTCAGCTGCATGCAGACCCAGATCCTTTTAGGCTGGCAATGAAGGAAGCTCACTGGTCAGTGGCTGCTGGATCTGCGTGTCAGCCTGTGGCCTGCACCTCACCTCCTCTTCGGAGAGGCATTGCCTCTTTTCCCAAGCAGCTACGGTCACACCACTGCCCACAACTACTGCTCTTCCCTCAGCTAGACTCTCCAAAGCTTCTTGTGAAGAGTAGGCTAGGCACCGTTAGACAAAGGTTGTGACAATTGGCAGATACGGGCTGTGACCTGGGCATGCACAGGGGATTCTCAGCTGTGTGAAGGGTGGCATGCTTGGCGCCATGCTTTGTGGGCACTGCCTCCCACTCGTCTTTCTGGAACAAGGATGTCAGTGTTTTTTCAATTTGCCTCAAGTCCCCCAATTAGTCATGTCCATCCTGCTGCAGCCCCCAGTGTGTGGACTTTAGCTTTTTCACAGTGATGCTTCCTTCTTTTTCTCCCATGTGAAAAAGGCACACACTGTTGTAACTCTAGCACACAGGTACATAACCGTCTGCTTCCTCTTACAGAGCTGGAATCCCCTTCCCCAGTGTTTCTCCATCTGAGTTCTGTGATCTTTCCTGTGGCTCACCGCTTCTTTGGGTAACTAATGGTGGCAGTGGTGTTGGAATCTGCCCATAGGAACAGAAGTAGTTAAGTTTCCTGTGTGCACTCTTTATGGTAGACTATGTGCCCATGAGGTTAGTGTACACACACACACACACACACACACACACACACACACACACACAC
>CABHPR010126084.1:0-14577 GCA_902168415.1 Peromyscus melanophrys | reverse complement strand
GTGTTGGGGGTTGTTGATACAGATGTTAAATGTGTTGGGGGTTGTTGGTACAGATGTTAAATGTGTTGGGGTTGTGGATACAGATGTCAAGTGTGCTGGGGTTGTTGATACAGATGTTAAATGTGTTGGGGTTGTGGATACAGATGTCAAGTGTGCTGGGGTTGTTGATACAGATGTTAAATGTGTTGGGTTTGTTGATACAGATGTTAAATGTGTTGGAGTTGTTGATACAGATGTCAAATGACAACTATGAGGCAGTCCTCTCCCTCCACCTTGTGGTTACAGGTGGTCAGGTTTGCTGCCAAGGACCTTTAACTTGAGGTCTCTCACTGGTCCCTTTGTTTCACTTTATAGAGTGGCAACTGCTTCTTTTAATTTACAAGGAAGAATAAAATGGCTCTGGCCATCTGAAACCTATGCTGCCATGATAGTAAAGGGCTCCACAGGGAATGCAGAATTCCGTATGTCCCCTGCAAACATTGCCCTTGGTGGTACTATGTCAACATGATACATTATAAAGCAAAGGATTTTGTGTGTGTGTGTGTGTGTGTGTGTGTGTGTGTGTGTGTGTGTGTGTGATATTTGAGATAGGCTTTCAGTATGTAGCCCTGGGCTAGCCTGGAATCTCCAGAGATTTGCCTACCTCTGTCCCCTGAGTGCTGAGATTAAAGTTTGCTGCCACACTGGGCAAGGCAAAAGGATTTTGAAGACTGTAACTGAGGTTTCTGATCACTTGACCTTAAGACAGGGAGATCATCCAGGTGGAACTAGAGCAATCAGAGGAGCCCTTTAAGAGCAGGGTACTTTCTCTAGCCTGTAGCAGACACGGTTAGATGCAAATATGCTAAGGCTAGACATCCCCTGCCAGTGCAGTGAGGAAAAGATGTGGAGAGCTGCCTCAAGGTGCCGAGAGTAACCTCTGCCTGGCTAACTGCCCACAAGAGAACCAGGATCTCATTCTTTAGCCACAAGGAACGGGATTGCATTCATTACAAGAGCCTGAAAGCATATTCTACCCTGGTGTCTCCAGTGAAGCTAAAAGTGGACTCCAGCCTTGTGAGGCTCTGAGCCCAGGATCCACCTGCTGCTGGACCTCCCCACCCACAGAATGATGATAAGCTACTGGATGACGGTTATATTAAACTGATACGGTTGTGGGCATTTTTTTCTCCAGCAATAGATAATGAATACAGACCTATTCGTTAGTCATCTGTAGCTTTAAAGAGAAAATAAAAGTGCTTTTTTTTCCCCCTTGAATCTTTTTCCATAGAATACTAAGTGTGGAAAATAAAGCAAAAGCTCACCTTCAAGGGATAAATTGTACCCACAACAACACCAGCTCTTATGCTTAAACTTTGAACAGAGAAGATAATGCAATTGAGCGAGTTATTGGCAGGCAAAGGTCAATTCACTGAAATGTCAAATACTTTTCAGTGAACAGGCAGATCATTATATCTGACAAGTCAGTCCTCGCAGTTATAATTTGCAAGTCACTGTCTTCTCTGTTCCTCTCTCAACAATTGACCCCTCCACGTTTCTTCTCAAGCCCGACCCACATTCCTCAGTGCCGACCCGTGGGCTCAGAAAGGGCTGTCCTGCCACATGGTGCTCCAGGTCTCTGTCCCAAAGTGGAGACCCTGTGCATGTAGCTAACCTTTGATGGCCCCACACCTCTAGTTTCTTCTTAATTTCCTATCCAGCTTCATATTTGTTTTCATTTTCATAATCTTGAATATTTTTACTTTGTGACAGGTTCTCTAATAGTCCAGGCTGGCCTTAAATTCACTATGTAGCTGAGGATGGCCTTGAACTTCTGATGCTCTGGCCTCTATCTCTTGACCCCAGGCTATAGATGTTCCCACGCTTGAAAGGTGAACATCTCCACTCTGCGTTCTATGCTCAGTGAGAACTGGTGCATAGAGACCAACGACCATTGGCTGAATGAGTGAGTGAGGGAGTGAACAGCACAAAGGACCTTCTTTAGTGAACTCAAACCAGATTACGTTTTACTTCATCAAGTAGCAACATTTTCATTCGAGTGTACTCAGCGGGAAGGGAGTTTGGGGAGCAACTGGTAATACTGTTCAGAATAGTATTGCAATCACTTATTAAACTCGCCTTTAACAGAACTCTTTTAGCATTGGTATCGAGGCACACATGGTGAGGATAACACTTGCCCTTCCTGCCCAGTCTCTCCAAGATGGCTGCCACGGCTCTCATTGCCCTTCTCCGTGCAGAACAAAGCACAGCATGCATCTAGTAATCTTCCTAATAGCAGAGACGGGTTTTTATTGATTTCCCCTTTCTGTCATGGCCTGGCCCCCTTCACGAATTTATTTATTGCTTGGTATTTTATGGAGCACTCTGCACACAGATATGTCATTGGATTCTCAGAGTAAACTGAGTTTTAATTAGCACCCCTACTTTGAAACATGGAAACAAACACTCAGAGGAGTTAACATGCACTGCTCTAACATCTTGAAATGAGGAAAAAGCAAGCAAACAAACAAACAAACAAACAAAAAACGCCAAGAAGTGTGGGAGTTGTAGTTTTTTCTGTATTATTCCCAAGTGTTAGGACAGCTAAAACTAGTTAGGGGTTTCTACCAAGTTGGGAGGAGACAGTTTACTTCAGCTTATGGTTCCACGTCAGAGTTCATTCCTGAGGGAAGTCAGAGTGGGGAACTCAAACAGGACAGGAACTGGGAGGCGGGAACCTGGAGGTCAGAACTGATGCACAGACCACGGAGGAATGCTGCTTACTGGCTTGCTCCTCTTGGCTCAATGAACTTGTTTATTTATACACCACAGGACCACCACTGAGGGCTAGTACCACCCACAGTAGAGCAGTCCCCTCTCAACATCAATCCCTCAAGAAAAAGCCCCTCAGGCAGATCTTACAAAGGCAGTTTCTCAACTAAAGTTCTGTCCCCTCCCCTAGCTTCTGTCAAGTTGATCGAAAACTAGCCAGCACAAGCCACTAGGCCCGTTCTATTATTGAGTAAGAACACACATTCATCATAGCCGAGCGAGTGAGAATGACATCTGGCTCTTGCACAGAGGGAAGTCATGGGTTAATGGCATGATCTTAGTCCTCAGTTAATTCCTTATCTTTCTGGCTATTTTCTTAAAATACCACTTTTGAGGTTTAGTATCTATGGGAAGAAAATACCTTTTAGTGATTTCATTAGAAAGAACACTAACCAGAATAATTGCTAAATTACTATGTTTGTTGGGTAACTCTCGACGAATTTACAGGATTCCAGTGGTAGAAACGTTGTTCACATGCACTCACACATGCATGTGCATACTGCTGAGGTACTTGCATGTCACTCCTAACACGCACAGTTGATTCCATCTCTCTGGTAGCATATGGTCTTTGACTTAATGACCTTCAGCAGTACTTCCAATGCTGATTGGATGGACACTGTTATTTGTTTGGAAACCCAGTACATGTAGACTCCATCCTCTGCCAAAGATCAGGAGACCTGATGATTTTGAAATGGGAGGCATACTTAGGTTTCAAAGATTTGTCTCTTCTAAATAAAAGGTGAAAAGAATACCATCTGCGATTTTAAACAGAACAAATAAATAGGGCAAAATTAATCAATAGTTTTAGTGGAGGTTGCTTACAGAGATGTGAGCATCTCCCACACTTTCCCTCTGGATGAGGACATTGGCTTGTTATTTAGATGTGATTGACATTGTAATCTGACAATCTGCGCTATTAGTAGATCTGGTAACTAGTTGTATGCAAAGTCACAGCAGTATTTCCCCAGCTGAAGCTTAACAGAGGGACTTAACTATGAAGTCAGAAACTAATGGTGTAAGGTTATCTCCTAACGTGGGACAGAATTCTTGGGTAAAATCAGGTTTATTAACAGTGAGATTAATAAAGTACACTCACGACATAGAACAGAGCTGAGACACTGCCCCTGATTCCGTTGTCAAGTCCTGCCGTTCTGTCCAGGGGAGATGGGGACCAACTGCAAGCTGCTTCATGTTGCCTGATCTGGTCCTCACTCATCTCCCAAGAGAGCGCATGACGACTCCCCCTCAGCTCTTAAAGGGTCATATATGCAGATAAAGCCACGCCTTAGGGCTTGTACCCCAAAGCCATTGACTGAATGGAACAAATTCCTACAACAATCTCCTTTTCTCTCTACACTTGCCCTTAATTCACTGATGAATGTGAAACATTGAGAGAACTTATGTTGATGGGCATGTTAACTGTGGGAATGATGAATTCTATTTTTCAGTTTTAGGAAGCTTTAGTACCTGTCTCCCGTTCCCTGTTGAGTTGCCCTGCTCCTTCCTTTCCTGTTTGCTCTTATATGTGATGAGCAGATTGAAAATAAGAACAAATGCAATAAAATGAGGAAATTCCAAGATAACCAGACACTGACCAGAAAATCCCTCTTGTTAAGACCAAATACATGTTCATAAAGAATTATTAAATGAGTAACAAGTAAATAATGATGAAGTCACCTTGCTAATTAACTTCAGGAATACGATTGTGGCCTTAGGGGTGCCCTGCTGAATCAGTCTCCTGCTTCTCCACCAGCCATGTGACTATTTCAAGAATGTTTATGCAAACTTATATTATTAATACTTAGTTATTTAGGAAAAATAAAGTGGTGAATACTTCCCTTGTAGAGTGAGAATAATGCTTTCGTTTCAGGGGGGCCTAATGAGAACACCACTTTCTATTTTAGTCCCTATTTATTTTCCAATTCTTTGGGGACTGGGTGGTATTTAACAATGAAACAAGCAGTGTTCCCATGTCTAATTAAGATTTTCTTGTAGGATTAATAAGTCATGTCTCATTAGCCCACTGAACTGGCGATGTTAATCTTCACGTTGGCATGCTAATCTTGAAATGAGTTTGTGGATCAGTACTGAAGGACGTTGAACAAACAGTTTGATGTGAGCCAATCTGAGTCGATTGAAATTTATCTCCACCCACAAATGTGCCCTTCCAGGTGTAGTAAGCACTGGTCTGGAGTGGCCACCAGAGGCAGCCACCATCTTGTCCCTTTCCAGCAAAGAAAGCCGAAAGCTTCCTTGTCTTCTTCTTCCTTGGTGACTTGCTCTTCCCTCTGGGATGACTTTTTTTTTTTTTTTCCTTTCACATTGGAGAACTCATAATGCAGCCAGCACACAGGAATGCTGTTGGGTTTCTGATGGAGACTAGAAGGAAGCTATAGCCGTTCACACTTGCTGCTAACTTTCTCTGAGAGGAGTGGGCTTGAGTTCCATGACACAGTGGAAGGTAAAAACAATGTACTTCAAAGTTTTATTCACCTGAAAATATCCTAGATTCTTCTCCCATTTTTTTAAAGATGACACCAATTCAACAGGCCAAAAATTGGTTGGTGGAGAGGGAAGTAAAACATGGTGTTCCTTCTTTGATTCTAATCAGACCTTCCTAAAATTGAAGAACAGAGCCGGATAATCTCTTAAGGACACTCCCTTTTTAGAATAGTCTGACTTTAGTGAAGTAATTTGTGCCTACCTCCAGGAAGCCAAGTTTCTTTTCTTTGCGGTCCCATCCCCAGTGCATTGCATATGGTGGGTTCTTCCCACATATTTGTTGAACGCACGAACAGAGCAATAAAGGCTTTGTAATTGCCAGCACCAGCTGAGTCTTTCCAATGAGCTCAATCCTAGGAAAATGCTCCTTAAGGAGTTAATGCTATCATTTGGGAAATTAAAATAAATAACCTGAAATGTAGCATGCCTGCTCATCCTGTGTTAAATAAGTGATGAATGAAATAGATTTGGGGGATCCTAGGAGGCTGGAGGCAGTCACGCAGACCTCATGAGAGGTTGACCTATAGGAATGTGGTGGTTATATAATAAAAGTCTTAATTTGGTAGCCATTTTGGTTTTGACAGCTGGAAAAATATAAACACAAATAAAACCAAAAAAATCAATATATATGTTATATTCTTACCAGCTGCCCGGCATTTCATATACATGTAATGACATTTTGCTTTTTATGACCTCATGAGAGTGATGTGGCTATCCACTTTTGACAAAGCTAAGGCCCAGACAAGCTTACCAATGAGTCTAATGTCTCGTAGTAAACACAAGGTGGAGTTGGATTCGAATTCTAATCTGACTGGCATCAAGTGCTGTGACCCTCCACACAGACCGTGATGCCTAAACAAAAAATATGCTGCATGACCGGAGAGCCTGGGTCTCAGGCTGGATGCTGAATGCTCTTGGCACACATGCATCTGTCGGCCTTGCTCCTCTCACAGAGCTGAGAACATCCCACGTGGAACATTGGGCTTCTTTCGTTCTCTAGGATTTTGTGTTCATAGATGCTTTGTCTTGCCTCTTTGTATGGCCTCTTTATATTTGTCTGAGCTAACACTCCCTAGTGTCGATTCTGACTTCTATTATAACATCCTTGCTCATTTTCCCCCAACTTCCTCCCAACTTCTAGCTCTGCCTTGCCCGCTGCTTTTGTGTATAGCTATGGATCTATCTTGAGCTTCCCCTGTGGTGGTATTGTGTTCCCCAAAATATTGTGTACCTTAATAAACTTATCTGGGGTCAGAGACGGAACAGCCACAATATTAAACAGAGGTTAGGCAGTGGTAGCACACGCCTTTAATCCTAGCATTCTAGAGGCAGAAATCCATGTGTTCAAGGATACACCCAAGCATGGTGACTCACGCCTTTAATCCCAGAAAGCAAGCCTTCAATCCCAGGGAGTGGTGGTAGAAAGCAGAAAGGTATATAAGGCGTGAGGACCAGAAACTAGAAGCACTTGGCCTGGTTAAGCTATCAGGCTTTCAAGAAGCACAGTTCAGCTGAGAGCCATTCGGGTATGAGGACACAGAGGCTTCCAGTCTGAGGAAACAAGACCAGCTGAGAAGTTGGCCAGGTGAGGTTAGCTGTGGCTTGATCTGTCTCCCTGACCATCCAGTGTTCACCCCAATACCCGGCTCAGGTTTGATTTTATTAATAAGAACTTTTAAGATTCATGCTACATTCCCCCTTTCTGCTGTGCTTCTTTAATTCCTTTTATTCTTGGCCTAGCCTCCTCATTCTACTGTATCCATACTTTGTAACTTCATCTACCTATGACGAAAGGGACACAGGCAACCCAAGCTGGGGTACGAGCTAAGCCAAGCTAAGGAAACAGAAATGGGCTTTTCTGAGCTAGGAGATGACTCTGTGGAAGAGGAGGAGATGGTTTGGTTTGTGGTGACGAATGGACATAGGCTACAGAGATGGCTCAAGTGGTGGCTGAGATTTGAAACCCCAGTGCTGGGCGACGAAGAATAAACAGGCATCCTGGAGGCTGTCTGGCCATCCAGTTTAGACAAAACAGTAAGTTCCAATTCCAGTGAGAGACTGTGTCTCAACAAATAAGACAGAAAGTTATCGAGGAACAAACCCAGTGCCAACGTCTGAACTTCATACATGCAAGCATGGGCAAGCACACCCTTGTCTCTACACAAATATGCTAAACACAAGTACAAACACACACACACACAGAGAGAGAGAGAGAGAGAGAGAGAGAGAGAGAGAGAGAGAGAGAGAGAGAGAGAGAGAGAGAGAAGAGAGGAGTTCTGGCCATCTAGAGGTTTGGGTAGAAGGACTGACATTGAGTTCAAGGCCAGGCTAGGCAGCATTGTTATAGGCCAGGCAGGGCTGCAGAGTGAGACCTCATCTCAAAAGAAAACACACAAAAAGGAAGGACTATTTAAAAGGCAATTACATTAGACAAGAATAGACCTTTGGAAAAGGCAGACTCCTCCTCCTCCTCCTCCTCCTCCTCCTCCTCCTCCTCCTCCTCCTCCTCCCTTTTTTGTATAATCCCCATCCCTTGAGTATGGGCATGACCTATGACTGTGCCTGGCCGATAGAATGTGGTAAAGGTGATTGGGTATCACTAGTCATTTTATGACATTGTGTATAATTGTCTCTCTAGTCGGCTTGAGTGAGTCTTCTTTTTTGTCCCTGGCTGTGCAGAAGAGAGTTTAAATGGACCTGTAGCTACTGGAAATTAAACGCTGTCAACAACCACATGAACACAGAAGGATGTCTTCACCATAGTTTGGATGAGAACGAAGCCCTGGCTGGCAGTCCTATGACACCCTGAAGCAGAAACCAACTAGACCACGTCTAGGGTTGTTTCAAACTCAATATCTTCTTATCTCTGACTCCTAAGTGCTGATGAAGGATGTGTGTGTGTGTGTGTGTGTGTGTGTGTGTGTGTGCATCCACACCCAGCTATGCATGTCTCTTGGCTGTAACATGTGTGGAGCTTTCTTATTCGGGATAGAGGATCAGTACAATTCAGTTTGGTTCCCTCTTCTGTTGCCTCTATACACAGTGAGAAGAGCTGTCATGCTAACATCTATGGCGTTCTGGACTTCTGACTGCCTCTTAGGATAAACACACAGCATCTAAGTGCTCTGCATACTCCCAGGCCCTACTCTCCGTCATTTCTTCTTTTCCATGCTTCATACCCTCCAAAGAAGTGAAACGCAGAGCTCACAACCCAAGCCTTTCTTCAGGGCTGAAAGCTATCAGCAATCACATGAACCTACTTAGGGAGATGGAGAGAAGCAGCTGTTTTGTTAAGGACAGGGACAGATAACTAAGGAGTGCAGGAAGGATGGGGTGCTGAGCTGAGGTGGGGAAGTACGTGGGCCTTTGCTCAGCCCCCAGTTAATTCCGTTGTTGTGCCTGGCGTGAGTGGTCCAGAACTTACCCCACCTAATTGCAGATGCACTTGTATAACTTGCTTATCACTTCCCACCTGAACTAAATGTTAATCCAGGCTTGGAGCTTATTTCCTCTCCCTCATCCTCCACTCATGTCCCACACTAACTCCCTGAAATGTAAATCAGACTGATTGCACAACATTTCTTAGTAGTGTCCAGAATCCACCCTGGTGCAGCACTCAGAGGTTTTCTTTAGTCTGGCTGGCCCTTGTCATACTTCTCAGGAGACTTCCTCTGCTTTGCAGCTGCCGCTCACTCTCTGTTTCAATAAGGTACAGTGAAAATTCACGCTATTTCCAGATTTCTACTTTTGCTAAAGTTGTTCTCCCCATGAGGCATGCCCTTACTCACCATGCATTGGGCTAAGTTCGCCTTACTCTTTATGACCCAGTGGGCATACAGCAAGCCTCGGGAAGCCTCCACAGACCTTTTAAAGAGGATTGTAAGGGGTGGAGCTGGAGGCGGGATGGAGATCCAACTGGGAGAGCATCAGAACTACTGAATATCGCTCATTTTCTCCAAATGGGCAACACTTTTCAGCTTGTCATCCAGTTGTGATCTTAGTGAATATGAACGTGAAGAAGTTCCAAAGCTTGTCCCCGGCTACCTCAGTGATAACATTGTGAAGATAATATGTACATTTTTTCTCTGTGAACATCTAATTCCCCATGCATATATATGTATTTTATGTAGCAAGTCTCCACATGACTTCTGAGATACCGAAAAATTAAAAGGGATCACAAAGATTTTAGCATCTGAACACTTGCCCAGCTGCAGCTGTTATGGTTGTATTCCTGTTGCCACGGTCTTGCTCATATGTGTGAGATGTAAAGGAAGTCAGCTTGGGCTGGGAGCTAGAGAAAAAGCCATCGGAATATGTTTAGACATCAAAACTGGTCAAACTAATTAGTAAGGAAAAGAATCAACGAAGTTGGGAAATTTACTAGGAACGTGGGTACCACTAGGGGGCTCCCTCACATCCCACAATTGTTGAAGGCCAGACCAACACAGCGGGGCCGCAAAATAATGACTAAAACCGCTCTGTCACTGAAGGTATATGCCTTATTCACATAAAGCCTGAAAATAGGACTTTATTATTTCAAGGTTTGCTGGAGTTAAAATGCATTTATGATAAATAATTTAGCAGCACAATGTAAATATGCACCTGACAGGGAATGGCACACTGCATTTCATTGCATCCAGTCTCTTTAGGCATAATAATAATAATTAAAAAAAAAACCCAAACTTTCATCTAGCTTCTGATTACTTCTCTTTCCGAGTAACACAAAGTAAAACAATTAAAAAATTTCCCTCTGGGATAATTCTGTCATATCGATGAGTCACCATTTGGAGCAATGTTTACTGGTGTGAAATAGTTATACATCTGTGCATTGAGACACATAGAGATATATATGCAATTGGAGGTGAAGTTAGTTAACAAATGCACAGAATGAATTTTTAAGACTGTTACAGCACCAGTTGAAGAAGCCTGTGCCAAGTTTGGTCCTGTGCAGATGTGTTTGCTATTGTAGTAGTCCTCATTCGCTGTTCTTAAGCAGCTAAAATGAAAAACGTGTTTGACAACTTTCCTCCCTAAAACATTTAGCCACATCTGTGATATTCTTGATTACTAAGGAATGAAATATTGCTTCTTTATTTTCCTTTATAGGTTGTGATTTATCATTGTTTCCACAGATTTTCAAATTATAAGAATAATTCACTATTTGTTTCTATTCTTGTCCGATGTAATGGCATAAATATTTAGAAATTGCACGCAGAACTATATTTAGAGTGTTTTTGTGCTCTGAAAAGTATGAGCCCTTTACACTGAGGAAATCATGATTATTTAAAGCCAGGAGATATGGGAGATGAGAAAGAGACGGCAATTTCCCCTGGCTTTTCTTTCTTTCTTTTTTTTAAAATTCTTTTTCTCTTTCTTCTTTTACTCTTTTATCACAGTATCTAGTTATGTTCTTTTTTGAGTTTGTTAATTACTAAAAATTTAAATATTGAGTTTAACTATTCACAATGGACAAAAACAAGACCTGGGGCAATTTTTTTGGTCTTATAAATGATTCTTTTTTTTTGTATATGTGTGGTTATATGATGTGTATGGCGTGTGAATGTTCACATGTGTGATTGTGTGTGCATGTTCATATGTGCTAGTGTGTGGGTGTATGTTCACATGTGTGAATGTGTGTGGTGTGATTGTGTGAATGGTCACATATGTAGGTATGTTTGCGTGTGGTGTGTGTGTATGTTCACATGTTCGAGTGTGTGGTGTGCGTGTTAACGTGTTAACTGTGTGAGTAGATGGTGTGCATTTGTATGTGTACATTCACATGTATGAGTGGGGGTGTGTGCATGATCACTTGCCTGAGTATGTGTGCATGTGTGAATTCATGTTTATATGTGCAAGTTTGTGTGTGTGGTATGTGTGAGTATGTATGTTCACTAGTAAGAGTGTGTGTGTGTGTGTGTGTGTGGTGTATTCATGTTCACATGTATGAGTGTGGTGGTGTGTGTGTGTGTGTGTGTGTGTGTGTGTGCATGTTCATACATATGAATGTATGTGTGTGTATGTGAGTATATGCATGCTCACATGCAGGAGTGTCTCTGTATGTGTGCATATATGCCCATGCATGTGGAGACCAGAGGTAGATGGTGGGTACCCTCCTTGTCCGTTCCTCATTTTATTTACTGAGGTAGGGTCTCTTGCTTCCTGAGTAAATTTTGGTCTAGCCAGCCCAGCCTCCCCAGGGATTCCGTCTCTGGCTTTGAGCAAAGCGACTACAGGGACTCCTAGCATGTGTGTAGGCGATGGGGATCTGTGCTCTGGTTATAATTGGGTTTATACTCACGTATTTGGTTTTAGTTTTACAAAGACCAATGCATGACTTACTTGTGTGCTGCCTTCTCTAGCACTTAAAACTCTCACCCTAGAAGGGAATGCTGGGAATTAGGCAGCAGCAGCTGCTGTTCAGCTCACACTGTCTATCAATCAAGTAAAGAACACACTAAAATGCTTAAGATAGTTCACAGGTGGAGTTACAAGCTTTTGTTTAAGCAGGAGGTTTTGTTTTTTGACCGTTCTCTTGATAAAATCTGAGTATGATTGCATCAGACAGACAAACTGCGTAGTCAAACAGAAACTTTCAGCTTGGTAACATAAGGTCTAAATGAAAAGATGAGATAGCTGGCTAAATCCTCTGAAAGCACAAGATGGGCATCCCATGTGGCGTTGGAAACAAACGTGTAACCAGTGATTGATACTGTGTCACACATATGATATCATGTGCATTGCAGACTTCACGTACACTGTCAAATAATTTTCACCCATTGTCTCAGGAACGTCTGCACACAGTATTTTGAAGTGATATTTGTATACTGAGCATAAGAAAAAGACAACTAGGAATTTCTTAATGAATGGTCATATTAAACAGCTATGCCAATTATAACACAAAAGGTACAGTATTTATTTCTATCCTGAAAAGTATTTTCTGAGTTAATTTGAGTTTATCCTGGGATGAGTAATTATTTAATGACATTGATATTTATATTGGTGGTTTCAGTACAAAGAGTGACTACAGAAGTTAGTGTTCCAGGAAGACTAATTCATCTTGCATTTATGCACACACATAAATGTAAGTGTGTACTCACACACATATGTGTATGTATCCATATGGGTACATTTCTCCTTGAGCAGCTATGAAGTTATGTACTTCTGATAATGCAGTGGACTGCAATCCACAGTCTCCATCTTAACAGAGCTGATCATGCTGTAGGCGTGTTTAACAGCTATGTGTCTGAAACCAAGCAACAGCAAAGAAAGCAGTCCAGTGAATGATAGGAGTCAGAGATGCCAAGAGCTGGTCTGTGGTGATATTTTATTTGTATGTTAATAAATAAAGTTTGCCTGTAGATCAGAGGACATAGATAGTCATTCATAAACAAAAGTCAGATGGTGGTAGCACACGCCCTTAATCCGATTACATGGCAGGCAGAGCCTCTGTGTGTTCAAGGACACAGCCAAGCCTGGTGACACATGCCTTTAATCCCAGTACCAATCATAGAGACCTGGAGGTCTGTATAGACAGGCAGTGATGAGGAAGTGAGGTGGCTGGGCCTTAGCCAATGAGAAGGCAGAACAGCAAGGCAATAAAGGCGCAGGTTAAACAGGAAGAAGCTACGGAGGCGTGGTGAGTAAGGTTAGTTTGTGGCTACCACTATTTCCCTGATCTCTATGACTTTCACCCCTATAATTGGTTCTGTGTTTCCTATTTAATAAGACAGTTTAGAAATTTGTCTACACTGGTCTAGAATTCATCACAGGCAAAAGGCCTTGGTTTTGGCCTGGTTCCCTTTGCTGCAGAATGATCCCTCATCCTAACCCCAGGAACACCCTGAAGAAAAGCTCTGGCATGTTAGTTAAGCTCCAGACCAAGCAAGTTCTGCCTGTTTAAGAGCTATAGGCTAATTGCAAGTATTTTCAGAGCAAGGGGGATAGCTTACTGGTTAAGAGCACTGGCTGCCCTTCCAGAGGTCCTGAATTGAATTTTCAGCAACCACATGGTGGCTCACAACCATCTATAATAGTATCTAATGCCCTCCTCTGGGCACTAATATGTAAAATATAAATAAATTTTAAAAATTAAAAAAAAGAGTTAGGGGGGCCTAATTTAAAAGTTCCATCTACTTAGGTCATGGGGCACATCATTTGTTTTCCCAGCTTCTAGAAATGAACTATCTTCTGAAAGTGCCTCCTGCACATTCAGGACATCTAGTCTAGAATCATCTCACCCCAGCAGCCCCACTCCCATAAATTCTGTTTCAGATCACTGTTTCATCTTTAATCCTATGAATAAAATTTACAGATCATAAAATTGAGACTATTACCAAGATCCTTCACTAATCAAGAACAACAAAAAACAGCATATTTGCAAAATGATGTTTTCTTTATGAGTCTGTGCCTAAGGTCACTGAATCAAACTAAATGGATTTAGATTTTTTCAAGCTACTGCAGAGGAGATAGCCAGGCCCCTTATTGGTTTATTAGGGTTTTCTCTAATCCCAATAGTTATTATAAATAATCCACATATATTGGCAGGTGATGACCCCTCTCCTCTTCCACACTAATTTCCCATTCTAATTGCCTAATATTGGAGAGACCGTCGTGCCCAGCCTTGCCTATGCAGAAGAAATCCCCACAGATCTGACCCAAAGCTCCATGATTATTACAACTCCTGGCCTTTACTTATATTGTTAGTCAATATTTGCAAGCGTCATAACCTATGAATAAGAAAGGCACAGCTTGGAAAAGTTCTATAAGAGAAGGGAAAATGTGGCTGGCCTTTCTGTAGGCTAAAGGAGAGGAAAGACCACATCACGGTTCCTAACCTTTATTTCCTTTTGTCCTTTATTGTGGCTATCTGTGAACAACAGCCTCTAAAAGTAAACTGATTCTTCTCTAATAGTTTTGGGGCATGAGATGGAAGTTCTTATATTAAGGAAAACATATATTATGAGCTTGAAACAACAGGTTAATCTGCAAGCAGGTCACACGCATCCATCCTCACATCCCCCGTCATGTACACAATCTTCTTCTTTTCTCCTGTGTTTCTCCCAAACCTGGGTACTCCGGGCCATTTTCTTCATGCAGAGACTGCGGACGACGGACTGACATTCTACCACACCTCCGTTAAAGAGAACATTTTTGATGTCTGGACATGTGTAGTCTTGTGGAAAAGAGCCTTATTTCCCTCATAGACAAGAGCAGCCGTGTGGCTAGCAGTATTTCCCCAGAGATAGTCTGATTTAAAAAAAAAAA
>CABHPR010126083.1:13062-33881 GCA_902168415.1 Peromyscus melanophrys | reverse complement strand
TAACTCATCCCGCTTCGGGTTTGTCCGGTTTCTGTTTTTTTCGGCGTCACTGAAAAACCTTGCAAAAATTTTCATTACCGTTGACGTTGTGAAAATCGGAAGAGTGTATAATTTTATCGTCTTTAAAAATGTATCTTTGTGAGATATTATTTTAGACTTGAAATACCTAAAACATATACTGGAAAACAATTTTTAGTCCTCCTTACCAGTTTATATGTCTCTGTCCACTATTAGCGTATTTGTTCATTTGTAGGTTTTTTTGTTTTAGACGGAGCCTTGCTATCTAGCCCTGGCTGGCCGGGGACGCAGAAAGCGGCTTACCTCTACCTCCACCCCTGGAATTTGTTTTGTTAGATAGGATCTCGCACTGTAGTTTATGGTGATCTCGAACTCACTATGTGAGCATTCTGTCCTTGAAAGTGGAGTAATCCTTCAGTCTCAGCTTCCTAAATGCTGACCATGTCCTAGTTTATTTACATTGTTTACGTGTCATCTTCTGGGAAGTTAGGACAGGTCTTCTGGTTCATCTTCAAATTCCAGCTCTAAGATCTTAAGTGCAGTACTGAAGCGTGCTCAGGGCAATAGTCCTTGCAAACATTCTGCGTGATCTAGCCAGAGAAGACGCCTTTACTGCATACCTATCATGAGATCGTTTTGTAGAGAATTACACTATACTACGGAAAGTTTGCAAGTATGCAGGTACTTGGCTCAGAGAGCCTTTTTCCCAAAATATATATATTGAGAGTGTAAGTATTAGGAAATTGGGCCTCTGGGAGATGCTTAAATCATGAAGCTCTTATAAAAGAAACCCCACCCCCTGCAAAAATACCAAGTATGTGAAGTATTTCTGGTAACGTGGTTTAATCCTCCTCCAGTTATGCATGCATGACACAGCACTTTGTAACCTGTAAATATGCAGGTAGAATTTGTTGCAGTGAGGTGTGGGGGTGAACACCGAGAATCCCAGCCCTGGGAAGATTCAAGCAGAAAGATTGGGAGTTCAAAGCCAGTCTTGGCTACATGCTCTGTGTCCCAGCAGTCTTGACTATACCAGCAAGTTCCAAGCCAGCCAGGGCTACATAGCAACACCTTCTCTTAGAAAAAAAATGTGCCGGGCGGTGGTGGCTCACGCCTTTAATCCCAGCACTCGGGAGGCAGAGGCAGGTGGATCTCTGTGAGTTCGAGGCCAGCCTGGTCTCCCAAGTGAGTTCCAGGAAAGGCGCAAAGCTACACAGAGAAACGCTGTCTCGAAAAAAACCAAAAAAAAAAAAGAAAAAAAAGAAAAAAAAAAAGAAAGAAAGAAAAAAAATGTAAATATTAAACACTAAAATAATCAGTGCTGGAGATGGCTCTGTGGTAAGCACACCTACTGCTCTTTCAGAGAACCTGAGTTCAATTCCCAGCACCTACATCAGGTAGCTCATAACCATCTGTAACTCCAGCTCCAGGGATTTCTAATACCTCAGTCCTCTGTGGACACCTGCACTCATATACACACACCCACACACAGACACATACATGTAATTAAAAATGAAGTAAATTTAAAAAATAAAATAATCAGGCAAGATTGACAGTGTATACCTTTAACCCCAGCACTGGAAAGGCTGAGACAAGCAGTGGATCTCTGTGAGTTCAAGGCCAACATGGTCTACACAGTAAATTCCGAATCAGCCAGGGCTACATAGTGAGACCCAGTCTCAAAATAATAAAATAATAATTAAGCAAAGCACTCATGGGAATCTGCAGGCAGAGGATTGTAATAAGTTTGAGGCCAGCCTGGGCTATAGTATGAGACACTGTCTTGCCTGCCAAAATGAAAATAAACAAACTAATTATATAAATACTCAGAGTTCTGAGAGAATTCCTTTGCCTCTCCTGCCGTGCACAGTAAGGATACGATAAAAAGATGACCGTCTAGAAAGACATCCTTTACCAGATAACCAACTTCCCCACCAATCACAGCTGGAGCTTATGGAGGCATGTTCTCAACTGAGGCTCCTTCCTTTCAGATAACTCCAGCCTGTTCAAGTTGACAGAAAACCAGCCAGTACAGTAATTAAAATACAATCTCAAAAAAAAAAAAAAGGCATGGTTTACAAAGTATTGAGGGCCTGTGTTTGTGGGCGTGGCTTTTCCCTAGCCCAGCAAGAGGCGGAGGCTTTCACCAAAGGTTAAAAAAATAATAAGGGCTTTGGTGACGCATGCCTTTAATCCCAGCACTCGGGAGGCAGAGCCAGGCAGATCTCTGTGAGTTCGAGGCCAGCCTGGGCTACCAAGTGAGCTCCAGGAAAGGCGCAAGGCTATACAGAGAAACCCTGTCTCGAAAAACCAAAAAAAAAAAAAAATAAGAAGAAGAAAGTCAGATGTGGTGGCTGTGCTGGAACAGACAAAAAAAAACAAGGTTAACGCATCTCAACTTTTGATAAACAGAACTAAACTTTAAATAGCTTCCACTATTTTTGCTTTGCTAGAATGTTGTTTATCTCTATTCAATCCATCCTCTTAACAAGTAATTATTGTATACCATTTATGCCCAAGGTCTTCTGCCACAGACAGTGTAGGATATATGATGAATCAACGTTGGCATCACCCAGACTGGTTTGAATCTCTGTTTTTTGTATAAATTCCTCAGCCCATTGTGGGTAGTACCATCCCTAGGCTGGTAGTCCTGAGTTCTATGAAAAAGCAGGCCAAGCAAGCCATGGGGAGCAGTATAGTAAGCAGCACTCCTCCATGGCCTCTGCATCAGCTCCTGCCCTACTTGACTTCCTAGCCGACTTCCTTTGATGATGAACAGTGATAGGGAAGTGTAAGTCAAATAAACCCTTTCCTCCTCAACTTGCTTTTTGGTCATGGTGTTTCATTGCAGCAATAGAAACCCTAACTAAGACAATTACATTCCCCACTTCCCTTTCCTCCCTCCAAACCCTCCCATGTACCCCTTCCCATCCTTTTCAAATTCATATTCTCCTTTTTCATCAATTGTTATTGCATGCATAGATGTATTTGTATACACACATATATTCCCATATATACCATGTTCAATCCATATAGTGTTACTTGTAGGTATGTTTTCAGTGCTATTTTGCACTAGACAACCAATTAGTGTGCTCTTCCCTAGGGAGGGCCACCCCTCCAGTTCCCAGTTTTACTCAGTTGCCTGTAGTTCTTTGTCTAGGCTTGAGGCCTCATGGGCTTTTCCCTGTCCACTTTAGCATGTCCATTGGTGTCATCCTTGTTCCGCTCACATGTGAGCAATCATGTTGGTGAGACTATGGACGTAGCTTCTGATACTGCTAGGAGACACAGTCTCACCACAAAGGTCCTGATCCTCTGACTCCTGCAATGCTCCCTGAGCCCTGGGCACAAAAGTGATTTGTAGATGTACCCATCTGGACCAGGCTCAATAACTGCATTCCTGTTGGTTCTGGTTTTCTGTAGCGGTCTCCAACTATTGCAAAGAGAAGTTTCCTTGAAGAGGGGTGAGGACTACCTTTATCTGTATATATAAGGACAAATGTCTGTAGATTGTTGTTATGGATTATGCTGCTTTAGTAAATTAGTGGGTGTATGTAGTTGGAAGGTTTCTCTGGTCCTACCCGGCCCTGTGGTCCCGCAGCCACTTATAAAATAATCACTCAGAGGCTTAATATTATTTATAAACTGTATAGTCTATGGCAGGCTTCTTGCTAGCTAGCTCTTATATCTTAAATTAACCCATTTCTATTAATCTATGTTTTGCCATGTCTTCCGTGGCTTACAGGTCTGCTGGCACGTTGTTCCTTGGGCAACAGGCTGCCATCTCTCTCCTGGCAGTGCGGGCATCTCCCCAGACCCCATCTTTCTCTTCCTGTCTCTCTCCTTGGATTTCCCACCTGCCTCTAAGCTGCCTTGCCATAGGCCAAAGCGGCTTATTTATTAACCAACGGGAACAACATATTCACAGCGTACAGAAAGACATCCCCCAGCAGTTGTAGGTTCTCTTCCAGTAAGCATGATTTCCCTAGCACTAAGTAGTTAGATTTCCAGGAATAATTTCCCTCTCATTGAGTAGATCTGAAGAGAGCTATTGGTTAATGCCAAGTTTTTTTTTTTTTTCTTTCAGCTTTCCATACACTGTCTTTGTGATGTATACTCAGTGTTTTGACTGTCATGTGCCATGGGGATTTTCTTTCCTGGTCTTGTCTGTTTGGTGTTCTCTGTGCTTCTTGAATCTGTATGGTCCTGTCTTTCCTTAGTTTGGGGAGTTTTTTTCTGTGGTCTTATTGAAGATTGGTCTGTGCCAGTGACTTGGGATTTTTCTCCCTCTATGCCTGTAATTCAAAGGTTTGGTTTTTGATTTTGTTTTATTTTTTTTATTTTTTTTGGTTTTTCGAGACAGGGTTTCTCTGCATAGCTTTGCGTCTTTTCTTGGAGCTCACTTGGTAGCCCAGGCTGGCCTCGAACTCACAGAGATCTGCCTGGCTCTGCCTCCCGAGTGCTGGGATTAAAGGCGTGCGCCACCAACGCCCAACGATTTTGTTTTATTTTGTTTTTCATTTCCTGTGTCTTCCTTTCCTGTGTATTTTAAATTTTTTCATGTTTATTACTTATTTGGTCTAGATCCTCTATTTTATCTTTGAAACCTGATATTCTGGCTTCTGTTTGGTTCATTTTACGTGAAAGGCTTTCCTTATAATGTCTGGTTGGGCTATTGAGTGTTTCATCTCTATCTTTATTTCAGCTTGAGTCCTCTTCAGTGTCCATCTCTTTATTGAATTCCATCCTCAAAACCTGAATTATCTTCATCATTTCCATCAGCCTTGTCTTCGTGTTTTCTTGGCATATTTATTCTCCTTAAACTCTTTCTACTTGATTTTACTGAGCTGTTTCTGCCTCCTTTCAACTGCTTGTATCCTCTGAGAAGGTTTATAACTGTTCTTTTAATTTCTTTGTCTTGAAGTTCATCTAGGTAATTCTCACAAGGAAACATTTCTATAGGACTGGTAGGTTTTGGGGGAAAGATACTGGCTTGATCTTTCATATTGTTGGTTTTACTGTGATGAGATCAGAGCATGTGGACTTCCTTTGTTAGTTTTAAGTTTGTTATGGATAGAGCAGTGTGGGGGAGAAAAAAGATATGGGGGCAGGTTGGGGCTGTCTTGAGTGGAATGAAGTTAGGTGGACAGAGGGGACTGGACTGGCATACAGGATTTGCTTCCTGTTCTAAGCTGGAAGTGTGGAGTTGGTAGTTCTGAGTGGAAAGGTTGGAATTGATGTAGAATCCTGTGGTATGGCAGATAGGTAGAGAGGATACTGGCCCAACCCTAGATCTCCTCTGCCGTAAAGGCTGGAAAGATAAAACTGGGCTTGTACACTGGCTGTGGGACCCCGGGAAAATCTTGAAGATTATGAAAAGGGCATGTATGAAAAGGTCAGGGGTAGTCAGTCACCAGGCTAGACCCTAGAGCAGGATGTGGGAAGTCTGGGTATGGGGTGAAATGGTAGAGGTAGTAGTGCAAAGGGTCCTGGGGTTGGATGAAGGTATGGCAGGTCCTAGAAGAAGCCTAAATGTTGGCTAAAGTGAAGGAGAAGGTGGTAAGACTAGGCCAGGACACAGATTTGGTACCTGCAGAAGCCTAGAGGTCACTACTATAAGGCGCAAGTGGCCAGACTAGATATATTCATTCTTTTATAGGTTGAACTTACACATTTTTCTACAATTTGCTTTATATTGTATCTAATGATGGGAACTTTAGTTCTCTTACTCCCCAAAATACATTCTTCTTACCTAGCATTAGCAACTACTGGCCTGAATTTGGAGTTCAGTAGTAATCATGCTACATTTCTGTAAAAACCAAAGCAGGATGCTCAGGGACAAAATGATGCATTTATCTCTATATATGAAAAGAATGAAGGAAAAGAATCAGTTGATTTTATGTTTATCTGTTAGTATTTGTAAATGTAATGATGTTGAAAAATACTTCTTGCTGGTGTGTATTGAATTTATGTGTATGTGTGTCACATGTTGCATATGCCTACAGAGGCCAAAAGAGGACATTGAATTCCCTGGAGCTGGCATCCCAGGCCATCGTGAGCTGCCCAATGTGGAACAGAGCTCAGGTCTTCTAGAAGAGCAGCATGTACTCTTACCTTTTTAGCCATCTATCCAGCCTCAAATAATACCTCTCAAAGAATGAACAGGAATTGCTGATCATGGTGGTTGCACGCCTTTAATCCCAGCACTCAGGAGGCAGAGGCAGGCAGATCCCTAAGTTTGAGGCCAGCTTGGTCTACAGAGCGAGTTCCAGGACAGCCAGGGTTATACAGAGAAACTCTGTCTTAAAAAAAACAAAAAACAAAAACAAAGAATGAACAGTAATGAAGGATCCAAGCATCATCAGAAATCTATTATCAATACAGGAAATTAATCAGCCAATGAGGTTTATACTTATGCCAGATGTGGTTGTGCAAACCCCCAACTGACAGGAGGCAGAGGCAGGTGGATTTCTGTGAGCTCCAGGCTAGTCTAGCTTACATAGTGAGTTCCAGGCCAGCCAGAGCTACATGGTAAGACCCTTTTCAAAGAAAAAGATTTACACTTATAAGGTACATTTGTTGACATAGGAAAATGATGGTATATTCAGTATAAAAAGTTCATAAATTCATACAGAATAAGACTCCATTTTAAAAATAAATGTAAGTTTTAAGCTGGTAAAATGACAGACTGATGCTCAGAAGATAATATACAGGGGCAAGGGTGGGAAATACCATACAACAGGGCGTTTGAACCCTATATAGTGCTTTATTAACTTCAAATTTTTTAAATACTAATGAGCAAAACACAACAGCTACTGAGAGACACTGGATTGTGGGGAAAACTGCTTAATCACACCAGCCTGTGTATTTTAAGAATGCCTTAACTTCAGAATGGAATTCAAGAAATGTGTTGATGAGAACGGGAGAGGTTATGCCTTTCTTTCCACAGGAAACAAAAAGCTGTGGATTCCTTCAAAATTAATAAAGATCAGATTTGACTGGGGGAGATCTCCTGAAAATTTTGACCACAGACATGAAGGAAGAAACCAAGAGAATCTACAAGACAGGTGATGTATATGCTGATCCCTCTACATGAGAACAGTTCTGAGACTAGATGAGATGATAAACCTTATTGGCTACAGAGTCCTCATGACTTATTATTACATGCCATCTTTTCATATGGCATGGATGGAGATTTATATTACAGTTTTGTTATGCAGTCCAAATGGACTTATAAAGTTGACAGACGTCTTTTACCTGATCAGATATAGAGCAGAGAATCATCTTTAGCTGATTTGTGCACACCGCACATTCAATATTTGTATTTATGCAGATATGTGTGTTGCCTTTAAAAGTTTGAATGTTTTCAGAACAAAAGGTCAAGACATCAGTGAAGACAGGTAGCCCAGGTGACTACTTGTATTAAAATAATTTCTTATTTATATGTATGTCTGTGAAAGTGAATGTGTGTATGTGTTTGTCATGTGTGATCGGTTTTCTTAGAGGCCAGAAGAGGGTATAGGATCCTTTGGAGCTAAAGTTACAGGTTATTTTGAGTTGCTTTATGTGGGTGCTGGGAACTGAATTCAAGTCTTCTGAAAGTGCTCTTCACCTCTGAGACCTCTTTCTAACCCCATGGTACAGTCAGGAGACACTACACTCTTTACCTGAAATGTGAAATTTTAATAAAAAGAACTTTTAGAAGCTAGGCACCTATAATCTCAGCATTCTGGGGGCGGAAGATGAGTTCAAAGACATCCTCAGTTCTGTGTACAGCTCTGTAGTGCAGCTCAAGGCCAGGCTGTGCTACAGGAGGCCCTGTCTCAGAAAAATTTGTTAGCTAATAGAAAATGATTAACTATTAAAAAGAATGGATGCTTCAGAGTGTCTCTATGTAACAGGTGAACAGCACCAAAAACTATTGCTGTATTTTGAGTGCATTCATCCAAATCCACCTGTTAGAATAATAATCCTTAATGGAAGTGTTGAAAAGTGGAACCTCTAAAAAGTGATAAGCAGTAAGGGCATCTCTCTGCATGAATGCATCCATACCATCTTATGAATGTGTTAGTTATCTCAGTATGGGGGTTCTTGGTCTAGTGTTTTGTTTTGTTTTTTATCTTGGTTTGTATTTTGTGTGTGTGTGTGTAGTTAAGAACATACAAGCCTCAGCATTCTTGGGACTACAGGTGTGTACCACCAAGACTGTGCCTTGAGTTAGTCTGCATGCTATAGAATATAAAATGGCATCAGTGATCAAAGCTGGAGTTCACACCCCCTCAAAGAGAGGTTGTCACTGCAGAAAGTCTGCCAGGCCATGATGGGATGTTATAGCCAGATAAATATGTATGAAAAGTGTAGTGAGGAGTGGACATCCCCTAAGAATATAACTTGTGTTCCTCTCCCCTGAGTAACGATGGAGTACTAGACCCCAGAGGCCCAGTAATTACCTGTGGCTATAGCTCTGCACCATCACTCAGCACCTTCTGTTGGCAAAGCTTAACATTTCGTCAGCTGGCAAAGGAGAAAGGCTTTCACAAGTCATGGTCCAGATCCACCATCACAAAAGACAGCAAGGGGAAGCAGACTTGTAGCTGACCAGAACTTGGTAACTAGCATGTGTTACCAATATTTTAAATGTCAAATACTTATCGTTTAAAAAAATTCAAAGAATAGTAAGAACAGTATTGTTTCATATTGTTGCAAATGTCTTTAATGACTGGCATAACAACTGTATCTTTGCCTCTGCATTCAATCTGTTTCAAATGTTACTTTGGTTTAAATACATGAAGAAAATCTGGCCTTTAGTAGATACATAGTTAGAAAAGGAAAGATTATTTGAATAGCCTTTTCAGATTATGGTGGATAACCAAAACGTGACAAGTAGTTTTTTGTTGTTGTTGTTTTTTGGTTGGTTGGTTTGTTTTTCGACACAGGGTTTCTCTACGTAGTTTTGGTGCCTGTCCTGGATCTCTCTCTGTAGACCAGGCTGACCTTGAACTCTCAGAGATCCGCCTGGCTCTGCCTCCAGTGATGGGATTAAAGGTGTGTGCCACCACCGCCCAGCTGACAAGTAGTAGTTTTAAAAAGATGAATGGTAATGTGGAAATTGAAATATCAATTATATTTTCATACTTAGATACATTATAGTTCTTTGGTTACAACTTTTTCTTGATTCTTTGGCCTCATCATAGGATTTTGAAATTGCTGCCCCCTCTCTAATTCCCAGGATTGCTAAAATTACAGACGTGTACATCACATTCAGCTGTGCTACTGAGTGGATCTTACTCATGCATGATTTAATTATGTAATGCATATTGAAAAAATATTGGTTCGCTATCAAAAGCCCATACAGTAGTCCCTTCTTGCCCAAGGTCTTTTTTCAGAGGCTTCAGTTACTTGGAATTACTTACTCAGAATCAACTATAACTCAAAGAAAGTAAATGGAAAGTTCCTGAAATAATTCCTAAGTTTTAAACTGTGCACTACTCTGAATAATAGGATGAAATCTCTTTTCCTCCCGCCCTCCTGCCCGGGATGTGAGTCACCACTTTGTCTAGCATGTCCATGCTGCATCCTACCTGCCAGTAGTCACTTAGCCATCTCAGTTACCAGATGAACTGGGGCAGTACCACAGTTCTTGTGTTGAAATAATCTTAATGTTGTAGCCTAAGCTACATTGCAAGCCTGTATCACTCCCTCCACTTCAACTAATTGCATATTTTATCATTTCATCACAAGAAAGGTGAATGTAGCAGGTGTGATAAGCAGGTATCAGTTGTTTTTATTTAGTTCCTCTTCTTACTACTCTGACTAAATACCCAACAGAAACAACTTGAAGGAGGAAAATTCATTGTTTTGGTGCAGTTTCAGAGAGTGACAGCCCATCATTGTGGAGAAGGCTAAATGGTGCTCATGTGACATGAGTATTTGACAATGATCCCTCACATGTTGGAGACCAGGAAACAGCATGGACTAGAACCAAAGGCATGTACAATCAACCTTCAAGGTCCCACCCTGAGTGGCCTACTTCTGCCCAATGACCTTTACATCCCAAAGGTTCTACAACCACAAAAACAGTGGCATAATCCAGAGACCAACTGTTCAAACATAGGAGTCTGTATGGAAAGTTCACATTTCAACCATAATGTAACACAAGATAGTTGAGAGACCACATTTTCATACCTTTTATTATACTGTATTGCTGTAATTGTTCTAATATTGATTATTGATTTAATTATTGTTAATCTCTTATTGTGCCTAATTTACAAATTAAGCTTTATCATCGGTATCATAGATACATATTAGTCAGGGTTCTCTAAAGGAACAAAACTGAGGCAGGGGAGAGAGAATTAAAGAGGGATTATTAGAGTGGCTCACAAGCTATGGTCTATTAGCCCAGCAATGGATGTCTCCTGACGGAAAGGCCAAGGACTTGGTAGTCCAGGAGACTGGATGTCTCAGCTGTCCCAGTCTGTCTCTGGAGTCCGTAACAACTCCTAGATAGCAGCTGGTCTTCAGTCTGCCTTGGATTCCTGAGGAATTAGGTTCTAACTCAATGAAGGGATTTCTCCTCCGTAGTGAATAAACTTGTCAGGAGAGTGAGGGCAAGCAGGCTTTCCATGTCCTTATGTGGGCTGCCAACAGGAGGTGTGTTCCAGATTTGGGGTTGATCTTCCCACCTGAAATGATCCAATCAAGAAAATCTTTACAGGTGCTCCCAGCTGCTTGGGTTTCAGTTGATTCCAGATGCAGTCAAGCTGACAACCAAGATTAGCCATCACATGTATGTATAGGGAAAAAGCACAGTACATGTAAGGATTTAGTCCCCACAGGGGCAAGGAACAGATTTCCTAGGAAAAGGGTGTTCTGTGTTTCTTTATAGCATCCAGCGCAGCAGCTTTATGTTGGGAAGCTGTTGCATGTACTTTTCCCAGGAAGATGTAAAATTGACACCACCACGTAGTCAGACGTTTTCCTGTGTCCCGCCCGGCCTGTGGTCAATACAAATCTCTCTCACCCGCAGTCCTGCAGCCGCTTATAAAACAATCATCCAGAGGCTTATATTATCAGTTGTATGGCCTATGGCAGGCTTCTTGCTAGCCAACTCTTTCATCTTAAATTAACCCATTCCTATTAATCTATGTATCACCATGTGTTCCATGGCCTTACCTGTGTCCCATTACATGTTGCTCCTTGGGTGGCAGGCTGGCATCTTCCCCACTCTGCCTTTCTCTCTCCTTGGATTTCCCGCCTACCTCTAAGCTGCCTTGCCATAGGCCAAAACAGTTTTATTTATTAGCCAATGGGAGCAACACATATTCACAGCATACAGAAAGACATCCCACAGCACCACTACTCCCCCCAAAATAATTAAAATTACAAGTGTATCTTGGTGAGTAAAGTGAATTTATTAAGGGTCATTTACAAAGATGACTGCATTTTCCCAAAGCCATCAACACTACACTTGCCAAAATACTTCATAAGATTGTAAGTCTGCAGCAGAACTGAGCAAACCTGGGCTTACAGTGCTACCTAGTGTTAAAGCAGTAGAGGTGATTACAGGGTCCTGTACTTGGGAAACTTACATGCTTATGTAGACTCTATCCTTGCTCTTATCAGGTGTCCTAGGCAAACATCATCTAACTTTGGCTTGTTTTTCTGCAAGATGGAATTACTTTGGCTAGGATTCAGAGAATGCCTGTTACTGTACCCTTTCCTCTGGCTATTACCTTTAATGTTCCCTGAGCACTGAAGGAGTTTTGTGCTTATCTCCTGCTGAGAGTAAAGCATTGAGTCCCATTTCCATAAGGAGAGATGCATATTTTTATTGTTGTTGTTTTCTTCTTCTCCTCCTCCTCCTCCTCCTCCTCCTCCTCCTCCTCCTCCTCCTCCTTCTTCTTCTTCTTTTTTGTGCCCTGGAGCTGAGGACCAAACCCAGGGCCTTGTGCTTGCTAGGCAAGCGCTCTACCACTGAGCTAAATCCCCAACCCCTTTGTTGTTGTTGTTTGAGACAAGGTTTGTCCTATGTAGTTCTGGCTGTCCTGGAACTTGCTCTGTGGACCAGGCTGGTCTCAAACTCAGAGATCTGCCTGCGTCTTCCTCCCAAGTGCTGGGATTAAAGACATTTGCCACCATGCCCAGCCAGATGCATATTTTTATATAAACACCAATCAAGAGCAATGACTCCAACCACAAGGAATATGAATAAAACCACTCAGCTTTTTTTCACTGTCAGTATCACAAGGCTAAAGGTACTTGGGCTAGGCAAATTATTCTCACTTTTTCAATTTTTTGATAGAGGACTGTGGAATCCTCACATCATCCCAGCAATTCATACTGCTTTAATTATTATCTTACACAAGATAGACAGTAAGTGCACCAGTTTCCATCTTGCCCAGCCATGTCCCTGTCTTTACTGTTTGCACATCTGGTAGAATCGTCTGGCTGTGGTGTGCAGGGTGTATCCCAGGAGCACACTCACCCTTAAAATGTTCTATTGAGAGGAGAGACATAAACAGTAACTCCTGAAGTAAAGAAATAGCTGCCTACCTCTAAATAAGCCTGTCATTTTCATTTGTACTGTCTTATCTCTGTATCCATTTTTAGTTGCCTATTGTCATATTTTTGGATGCTGACCTGAATTAGGTACACTGTGCCCCAGTGTTCATTAGCCTGTGTGATGTCTACATTAATACTATAGCCTATACATTCACTTACAGCAAATCTTGGCTATCTTGTCAGAGGAGCAACTGTGTGTGTGTGTGTGTGTGTGTGTGTGTGTGTGTGTGTGTGTGTGTGTGTGTGTGTCTGTGTGTCTGTGTGTCTGTGTCTGTGTGTGGTGTTGTCTTTAGAGAGGGATGCTTCTACCCCATAAGATCATCTGCTTCTGTAGGTACAGGGAGCCCTATATATGTGACATATCTTTTTCTTTTTTCATTCCTCTTCATTAGTGAACTACTGTTCCATCTTTAGCATTTTTCATGAACTTACCAAAAGAGCACTGATTTTCCTATCAATTTTATGTCACAGCACACCTGCATGGCTCAAACCCTGCCACACTACATCTGACATACTGTTAACATGGTTTCATTTTTTCATATAAGAAAAATCTAGGGCTGGAGAGAAGGCTCAGTGGTTAAGAGTGGTTACTTCTCTTCTAGAGGACCCAGCACCCTTGTCTGGTGGCTTACAACCATCTGTAACCCTAGCTCCAGGGGACCTGATGATACCTCTGGCCTCCAGGCACCTGCACTCATGTGAGCATGGCCATACAGAGAAATATACAGACATATAATTAAACATGAGTATTTCAGAGTTTCTACAATGAAATATAGTCAAGAGACAATGCCAAAATAAAAACAGATCTCCCAATATTTTAGGCCAAACCACATTTATAACAAAATGAAAACAAACTAAAACCACCAGAGTCCATCCATAGCAAAGCTCTGGATCTTAGGCTGACATTACTACCATTTGGATTTCTATGAAATCTTTTATACACGTTTTCCTTGTTTCATATGTGATGAAATTTGACATTCCACTGAGAGCTGGCCAAAATAACAAGACTTCAAAACAACCTTGAAGAGTAAAAAACCTATCAGTATAGACAAGAAAATGCAGAAGAGTGAGCAGATACACAAAGAACCCCATGAATGTTTAAGTATTAACCCTGTACTTGTGTGTCAGGGTACAAATGACATCTGCTTCCTTGAAGACCTGGGGAGGTGGCAAATAAATACTTTTGCCTGGAGGACTGGGTTGGAAGAGGGGAAAGGAAAAGAGATGAAGAGGTGGAGGGAGGTAGATGCTGGGCAAGAAACTTGCCTTTAGGCCAAACAGAAGCAGGCTGGACTCAGCTCTTCGAGGTGCTCTCTTTTAATCATTCTGCCTAGTCAGAGCTTCTGGAGGACACTATTATCTATGTACAATAGTCCAACTTCGGATGTCTCAGTCTTCAGTTGGGGCCACACAACTGATCCACAACTCTCCTACAATCTAGTCACATACGGACTGCTTCCTGGGATCGTAGACCTACCACATGATTTCTCCTTCCTTCCCCTGAAATCACCTGGGAGTGCTTTGCTCAGATTAAACTTGGTCCTTTGCTTTTAATTTGGCTCAATTTTGCTTCCTGCATCGGCAGAGAAACCTACTACCAGAGATTCAAAAACACTTAACATCTGGTGCCAAACCCAGGAAAAATTGGGCCTCCCACACCGGTTGCCAGCCACATGGATGGATTCCCTGCTGGTCCTCTGGCAATGTGGGAAGCCACTCTCCCTTCCACCCCACCTCAGCCACACCATGTTGTTTAAATCTAGATGGTCTTTTAATAAAAACCCCAGAGCCAGATGTCAGGGTGAAAGCTGAAAGATCTAGTTCTTACCTCTATGAAACCCTCAGCCTAAAGAGAGTGAGTTCCTGTTTCTTCACGCCTTATATACCTTTCTCTGCCCTGCCATATTACTTCCTAGGATTAAAGGCATGTGTGCTTCCCAAGCAAAGGCATGAGATCTCAAGTGCTGGGATTCAAGGTGTGTGCCACCACTGCCTGACCTCTGTCTGATCTAGTGGCTGTCTCTGTCGTCTGATCCTCAGGCAAGTTTATTATGGTACACAATATATCAACACAACACCGGACCGACTTTTGCTCAGTAAGTCAATCATTTCCAAACCAAAAGCCTATAAGGAATCCAGGATCTCTTCCAAGTCTTTTGACCCCCTCTGAGTCAAAGGCTTCTGGGTTACCTTCCAGGTAGCTGCAGCACCAGGTAACTCCAGACCGCTTCTGGAGCAGGGACAGCCCCTGCCCCTTGGGGTTCTCCTGTGCAGGAGATGTTCTGCACAGAGGCAATCCCCACACCACTCCCAGCTGTAGGTTTATAGATCTGGATGCAATTCTGTACCCTCCAGTCCCCGGAAAAAGGCCAAGTTTGATCCCCAAACACCCTTGGGGTGTCTCCTACAAAATTTATCCAAATTGGGGCTGTCTCACACCATACTTTGGCTTGAGCTCCCTCATCCAGTGTTAGTTTTGCATTCCCACCCCTTCCCTTTTCACTATTGGTCTGTGTCTCTGCCCCCTCTCCACCCCCCACCCCTCCATTCCCTGTTTGTCTACCTGCTCTCATGCCTTCAAGCCAAGATGACCTTTCACTCAGTCCCTCTCCCAGTTCCCCGCTGCACGGTTCCTGCTCTTTTCTCTCCCTGGCACACCTTGGCAGGACCCACCAAAGGTGCCCACTTTGACTTTGCTCACCAGGCTTCCCTGGCGTTTGGTCTGGCAGAGCTAGGATTCTTCCTGCAATAGATACGTTCTCCCTGTTCCTCCCTGCTCTCCCACCCTAAACTGCGTAAATGTCGTTCTTCTGTTTGTTACAATGTGTAAATGAAAGCCGGAGACAACTGCTACTTCACACCCAGCACATGACTGTTCACTCCCGGCTCCCAACAGCCTAGGAGACTCACAGCTTAAGCTCCAACCAGCTGTTTTCTCCACATGGCTCTGGCTCTTTTGGCCTGGAGACCCACATTCCAGGGTCTCTATGGCTCTACTTCCTCACTCCTAAGAAGTCTTTTATTCCTATGGTTTCTTACATGTTGCTTTACACTGTAAACTC
Source organism: Peromyscus melanophrys (assembly GCA_902168415.1). Taxonomy (NCBI): domain Eukaryota; kingdom Metazoa; phylum Chordata; class Mammalia; order Rodentia; family Cricetidae; genus Peromyscus; species Peromyscus melanophrys. The sequence continues at coordinate 18,240 of CABHPR010126083.1, read as the reverse complement.
TTATTTCAGGATTTTTAAGTTGGTCATCTGATACGGTTTACCACAAAAAGTTTTGTTTCTCTTTTTATTAGAAAAGTCCTGTTTTTTTGTATGTATGGATGGAAATGTAGTCATTGCATGCTTGTTTCTGACTGGTCTTGGATGCCTGAGTGTATGTGTTGTGTATGTCAACTATTGCTATTAAAAAAAATTAAGTTAAAACTAGTAACCCCACATAGAACTGCTCTGGAAAACAGCATGTGTCTGCTACCACCTTAATTAAGTACAACACATGGGCAGCCACCATTTTGACTAAGGACAAAGAAGAGGGAGGTCATATGACTTCACTGCCATCTTGAATAAAGGTGACCACATGGAGTGGGTCCACTGAGAGACAACAAGTCTCCAAGATATTTTAGATTAGGATGAATTCCTATATGGTAATTCCTGCCCTGCCCTAAAAACAAGGTTCATGAAAGGAATTAAAACAATGCTGGTTTAATGAAGTATTAAGGCTGTGCCTCCACGCATTCATGTACAGGGATATATCTTGCTGGCAAGAGTAATCCCCTTGGTATTGATTTTAGAAACACTAAATTATTTACACTGTAAAAACTAGGTTTTGCCTTCTAGAGAAACTAAACTGCTTATACCTAACAGATAATAATTCCCTGATCCTCAAACGCTTCCCAAGATCTGAGAATATAGCATTTAAATAAAAAATAGAGACATGCCAGCTCCTGGCAGCACCGCTCTATCTCCTCCAAGGAAGATGGGTGGCCGCAGAAGAGCTTCCACCTGGAGCTTGCTTTAAATGTAGCAAAGCCAGCCATGGAATGGAAAACTGCTTTGCACCTTGACTGCTGCCAAGACCCTGTCCAGACTGTGGACAAGCAGGACACTGGGGAATTGATTGGCCCACTTTGCCAAGACAAGGTAGGCTACTCTCCCCAAATTACCACTCCACAGGAAAGTCTATCAGATCTTCTGGGCTTGGCCACTGAAGACTGGCACTGCCTTGGGACCCAACGACCATGGATGAACCTGGTGTAGCTGCCTGGATATCCAGTAAGCTCCTGTCACTCCTGCTTACTCAGGTGAAATCCATCCTTCTCAGATCTGATGGTGTTTGATGACTAGGGTACTGACAGATTTACCAGTCTAACAGCTCTTCCTCAACCCCCAAGGTTACAACCACCTTGGTAGCTCATTAGTTCATTAGTTAAGTTTCCTGTTAAAAATACAGAAGGTTTGCCTTGTTCACAGGCTTCATAGCGAAGGATAAACAGGCTTCAGAATTTTAGCAATGGAAACTGAAGTTTTGATAAACTGATAGAGCACTGACTACAGTTTTCCAAAGTTCTTACATTTCTGTGGACTTTTACTGTCCCAGCTTTTAGGACTGTATAGAGGCCTTCTCAGCACTACTGTATTGTCCTCCAGTCACATATGGCAAACCCCTGCTGAAATGCCAACCTCTCCCCTTCTGAAACAGGTTAGCATTAAAGCGGGCATAGAAGCCTACAGGCATGTTCAACTCTGTTCCTCCTCCCCTGCTCCTCAGTCTCCCTCACTCCCCCTCCTTCGCTTGCTCAACCTCTTTTGTTCAGTAAATTTTCTCTGGCTGTCTTCTATGGACAGACTTAAAGGTATGTTTCATCAGGCTAAAACTAGGCCTTAGGAAAAATGTTTTAACCCAAAGACATAACCTTTGCTATGACACCAAGGTATACATCTGTTCCAGTTGTTTACAGGCACCTGCAGGTTCCTGGGGAAAGAGTTCTGCTGCTGTATCAAGGAATCTGTCCTAGTGGAAACTAATATCAGTCTCTAGAGCCCCTCTTTGACCCCACCCATCTTTGAGCCCATATTTTGCAGGTCCACTCCTCCCACCAGATATGTGCCAAGGCCTACCCACAGAAGGCCCTCCAGATATGCCAGACCCTGCACCAGTTCCAAGGATACCAACCAGGTGAGTACTGGCAAGTTGACTTCACCCACATGCCCACTCATAAAAATCTTTGTTATCTCTTAACTCTTGTTGACATCTTTACAGGATGGATAGAGGCACTCCTCACCTCCAGGGAAACAGCAGATGTGATGGCTAAGGTACTCCTGGAACACATCATCCCCTGACTTGGTGTGCCATCCCCCTAAGCTCCTGGGACATCAGTGCTGGTACCGTCTCTCCAGGCTCAAGCAGGCACCTATCCAGGATAGATGGTCTCTCTAGCAACTGGGACCCTCTACCCTCTGGTTTTCCAAATTGTCCCAATGAAGGACCTATCTGCTCTTCTGCCTTGCTCATTCATCTTTGTCAGTATAACCAGGGCACCTCTCTATCCCATTCTTACTGGTGATCTCCACTCTCCCCATTCATAGGGCCAGTAATAACAGCCTATTTTTTCTCCTAGCAACTTGCTTTCTCCACTTCCTCCAGAAACAGATCCCTGAGGCCTCCAGGATAGCAGTTAACCAACTGCTTCTTCACCCACACCTCCTGCTGAGCATGAGCCCACTGACTACCAACTCCCTCTCCAGTTGTCCCATGCCAGCAGGTGGTAGGGAAACCTACTGCCAGGGATTCAGAAATACTTACCTACTTATCAATAGCCTTAGGGGTTAGGGCACATTTCATATTCACTCTGCTGACAAAATTAATCTAGGAGGCATGTTGATCCAAAACACACAGAGGAGGATGGCCACCTCAGGATTTCTGCAGTTTATCCACTCTGTCTCATCCTTGGGTCTGCCAAGACCCTATGGAACATTGAGTGTTACGTGTCTTTCTTGGGGAGATATGAGAGTAAACAGTAACAGTAGCCTTTACACTGAAATACCAACATCCCAAAGAATGACTCACACAAACTCATCTAGATGATTAAGGATTACTAGTCAGAGCAGTAGACAGCTCTTGATGGTATGCATTGTCCCAGACATCAGCCCCTCACCTACCAAGATCCTGTTTTACAAGACTCTACGTTTACAGAAGAACTGGTGCAGACATGGGCTTCAAACATTACCTATTGTTAAAGCAGCAGAGGTGATTACAGGCTCAAATATCATGAGGCAAGACAAAACCAGACTCTGGAAATTTTAATTTGTGTGAACTCTGTCCTTGCCCTATGGATTCTAGTGATCTCAGGGAATAGTGTCCCAGCACAGGATAACTCCTTTTGCTCCTGTTTGCTATGTAGAGTAACTAATTGGAGCCTTGCTGTGAAAAGGAGTCACTGACTAGAATTCAGAAGATTAGCCTTACTGCAAAAGGTGCCAATCTCAGTGTGTGTGTGTTACAAAATTCTAATTTTTGCTTGAAATCTTACATATGTACAGGAATATATACTCATATATGTAACATAATATAGCATATACATTCATGTACGTATCATGTGATAATATATATTATGTATATAGGTGTTTTGCCTGCATGTATGTCTCTGTACCACGTGAATGCCTTGGTGCCATGTAGGCCAGAAGAGGGTGTTAGATCCCCTGAAGTTGGAGTTACAGATGATTGTGAGCTACAATGTGGGTGCTGTGAATACAACCCAGGCCTTTGGGAGAATGGTAAGTTCTCTTAACTGCTAAGCCATTTCTCCAGCCCAAATATATGTGTACACACACACACACACACACACATACATGTGTGAGAAAGACTGAAGGTAGCCTGGACTGGTCTCAAACTAGGTGTATAGCTGAGGATAACCTTGAATTTCTATCTTCTTGCCTCCATCTCACGAGTGTCAAGAATATAGACATGTGCTACCATGTCATTAATTGTAATGTAATGCTGGGGACTAAACCCAGGACTTGGTGCACACAAAGCTAGCACTCTACCACCTGAGTTCATCCCCATCCCTCTTTCCTTCTTGAGACAAGGTCTTGCAGAGTTTACCGGGCTGGTCTTGAACTCACTGTGTAGTCCATGTTGGCCTTAAGCTTGGGAATCCTTTTTACCTCGGCCTCCTGGATAGCCAGGACTACCAGCCAGCATCACTAGACCCTCAATTCCTTGAAATTCTGGTCATTGCTAATAAACAAGGTCAGTTGTTCTTCTTGAAGAAACAAATCATCATTGTCATTTGAGAAAATGTTTGCCAAATATTTAAGACAGAAAATAATAGTTTGTCTTTAATGGTGGTTCATTAAAAAGTACTTAACCCAACTGAGAATTCAAACAATTGCACAAGTGCTTCTCTTCAAACTTGTCTTCTTACTGTGATGTGTTGTTCTCATTTATTACACAGAGAATTGAAAAATCATCATCTTTACTGATTCACCATTTTTTAAAATAAAATGTTTTGGCAAAAGCAGTAAGTTAAAGAAAGAAAACGAAACTAAGAAAGTCAGAGTATAAAGACAGAACAGATGAATGGACAGTGGCCCATCCTATTACTGTTACAAATCACACCACTGTTAAGAACCGAAAGGCCGGGCTAGAAAGGTGGCTCAGCAGTTAGGATCATGGGCTGCTCTTCAGAGGACCCAGGTTCAACTGTCAGCCTTCACAGTTTTTCAGTCATCTGTAACTCCAGTTCCAGGGGTTCCAACACCCTCTTGTGGACTCCAGGAGCACTACACACGTGGTGCAGAGACATACATGTAGGAAAAACACCCTTACACATAAAATGAGGATCAGTCTTAAAGAAATGTATCAAAAAAGCTTTGCATTCTCGTGTTTGAGACTGCTGGCTGCTAAGATGTAAAATGATGATGCTGTTTCCAGTTCTGGACTCCTTCCCTAGAGCACACAGCCTTTATTCCCTGTATCCTTATTGGACACCACCCAAGTAAATCTTTCTTAGAAACAAAATATCTCAATTGAAACTAGCATAGTGAAACAGCACAGTCATCAAAATTCAAGAACCATGCCTGAATTAGGTGGCCTTGAATTGTCCCGGAATTGCTAGTGCAGTATGGGAAACCTTACATGCACAATCTCTCCCATGTTCATATAAAGCTCCGAGACAAGAACTATAATTCACCAATACACGGATTACTGAGGATTTCCTAGAGGAACAAAGCTATGGCTTATGTGATTGGAAACTGAATGGCCACAGCGTCTGTCTGTGTGCTGGAGAGCCAGGCAGGCAAAGCTGCTCAGTGTAAGATTGAAGCCTCGAAAAGGGGGACTGGGGTCTGCAGATAGGGCTGAGCACTTGCCGCTCTAGTAAAGGACCTGCAGATAGGGCTGAG
>CABHPR010126082.1:0-14477 GCA_902168415.1 Peromyscus melanophrys | reverse complement strand
GTATAGACACTGTGTGTGTGTGTGTGTGTGTGTGTGTGTGTGTGTGTTGTATTGGAGATGAACCTTGTATTGTAATCTAGTGCCCAAGAGTCACCTTACAGTGTCTCTTCCCCCAGATCATTTGCTGTACCTCTTCCTTGTCAGCGTATTTTCAGGATTAGCTTCTATTATAAAAGGCATTTGGGGGGCTGGAGAGATGGCTCAGAGGTTAAGAGCACTGACTGCTCTTCCGGAGGTCCTGAGTTCAATTCCCAGCAACCACATGGTGGCTCACACCCATCTGTAATGAGATCTGGTGCCCTCTTCCTGCAGGCATACATGGAGACAGAACACTGTACACATAATAAATAAATAAATCTCAAAAAAGTAAAAGGCAATTTGTAAGGCTCTCCTGGAGCAATTCAGTTTTCATTTTATTTCTAAGGGCTATCTTCCTAAACCATCCTCCAACTGTTTGGTTTTACTCTGGAATGTGAGAAATGCCTTCAAAACCACAAAGTACCAGCTAGGAAGGCCTTTCCAGAAACAGGCAGAATTGAGCATGTAATATAGCCACAAAGGCTTGTGTTGTATTTTTATAGGTAAAACTATAATGGTGGCAGCTGGCCTTGCTGGTCAGGCCTCTTGGAAGTGAGACTGGCCCCCGGCCACAGCGTCACAGCTCCTGGCATGTGACTGCTGGAGCTGACCAGCACAGGAAGGGAGTGGCATCAGTGAGCTTGTGCAGCCTCCAGCCTGTGCCTAGGCAGACCACAAGCACAATGAGCCTTATGGATCTTGCCTCAGTCAGTCAGTCAGTCAGTCAGTCAGTCAGTCAGTCACTTAGTTACTTATTCAAGACAAGGTTTCTCTGTGTAGCTCTGACTGTCCTGGAACTCACTCTGTAGACTGGGCTAGCCTAGAACTCAGAGATCCACCTGCCTCTGCCTCCTAAGTGCTGGGATCAAAGGCATGCGCCATCACTGCCCAGCAGTTCCTGCCTCTTTAAAGTCTACTTTCTCTCTCAACTTTTCTGCCAATTCACTGGGTTTCATTAATAACTTTCTCAGTTTTACCTATTATCCAATAATAACCAAAATACATTTTCAGAGTAATGCAAGCACACATGCGCGCGCGCGCGCGCGCACACACACACACACACACACACACACACACACACACACACACACACAACCAAATACAGCCAGAGTTACTATGCACCTGTTTTCCGATAAGCAATTACAGGCGCAGACAGATGCCGCTGAAAAGGAGGAAGCAGCTTTGGAGTCCTGCTGGGACTGTGTGGTGCCCGGAAGGGCCACAGGTGGAGTCTGGCAGGTGGATATACTCCTTCCCTTTCCTGACTGCAGTCACCTTGCCTTTAAGAAGGACCGCAGAAGCTCCTCCCACAGGGATATCTGGGCATCAGATGAGAGGAGTGCCTGAGCGTATTTGTTACATCCATGAAATTAGAGCAGGGTGTGGCTATAGAGAGCCCTGGCCTCACAGAGAGTTCATCTCTAGCACCATTAAAAAAAAAGAAAATCAGGGCTGGAGAGATGGCTCAGCCATTAAAGGCTAGGCTCACAACTAAAAAAAAAAAAAAAAATCAATAAACAATAATAAGAGCATCATCTCATCATGGCATGACAGTAGTTTTAAAAAACTCAGGGCTGTGGCTCTGCACCCTCTCCTTGCCCCATAAGGGGGCAAAACTAAGCTCAGTCCGTCTCTTTCTTGCATAGTCAGTGTGGGGGGAAAAAGAGTTAGTATATATGGTTTTTAGCTGAACATATTACATTTCCTTCCTTATAACACAGTCTGCTTCTCCAAAACTGTTCATCATGAGTTCAGTGGGAGGGAAGATTGAAAGAGCACTTTGGACATTGTCTTCCCTAATACGATTCGTTAGACCACCCTGCACTCAAACACAAGTCAGAGCATTTACTGAGATTTTTTTTTTTTCCGGCTTTCCTTTCCTCTGCTTCTCCAGTCAATTTGCTAATGAAGATGCTGAAAGTCAGAAGTTCCTGACAAATGGATTTTTGGGGAAGAAGAAGCTGGCCGATTACGGGGATGAACATGTAAGTGATGGCTGCTTTCGGGAGGTAAACAGGCAGAAAGGTGTCTGATCTAGAGCGGTGTCGGTGGGAAAACAGTGTGATTGAAATTTTCCAAGTCTTCATCAGCACATTCTCTGTTTATTCAGGCCCTTACTGGAATAAAGGCTTGTTTTTCCCCGTTTGCCATATGGCTGCATGAATCATTTATGAAATTTATTTGTTTTTTTTTTTTCGAGAAATCATTCTAACCCAAATGTAATCTGCAGCCATACGTTGTTTTCCCTTCTTTTTTTATTGCTCATCTGTATTTTTAATTTTTCCTGCGACCTATGCTGAAGCCAAGACTTGCATTCCATTCAAAATTAAATGTTCTCTTTGATGCTCTGAGTCATTAATGGCTTTTACTCACTACGATGCTATCTCGCTCTTCCATTTGGGGATACAGTCTCTTCCAGGAGACATAATGTGAGAAGAATAACCAAGGAAAGACTGGTCCTTTAGCAAACGTTTGCTCATACCACACTTCTTTTCTTCAAGCACCCCGGAACGACTTCCTTCGGAATGTCCTCCTTCAACCTGAGCAACGCCATCATGGGCAGTGGGATCTTGGGCTTGTCCTACGCCATGGCCAACACAGGGATCGTCCTTTTCATGTAAGTGAACACACATGTCTGTGTCGAGTGCCGAGCCTGGACATAACCCGACAACCTGATACAAGTTGTGAATGAGAGTAATCCGAGAAAGTACCAGTAAATCGCTCTTGCCTTTATACAGCTCTGCCACCCGAGGGATTATAGCCGGTGGGGTCTAATCGTGGCGCTTGCTCATTCGACCATCTTTGATCAAGTGGCAGAGTGTTTATGTATCCAGCCACCAAGATGTTAGTGCGGCCCATCCGTCCACAGGAAGAAGAAACCGCTTCCCAGAATAGTTCATCACTTGATGCTCAAAATAACATAATGTAGTGTTCAGTAATCAGAAATATTCCTCCCCAAAGCAAAGCAAATTCTTGAATAATCTTAGGAAAAAAACCTCATGTCAGCTCTGAGCTCTACACACCCCAGTCCTATACTTTGTGCCTCTGGGCACCAGACACCAATGCACTGGCCTTTGCATGCGGCCTGGGAGCCTTCTTTCCTTTCTTCTTCATTTAGTTAACTTCTGCCTCTGTTCAGCTTAACCTCAGTGCTGCCTTCCATGACCTCTGGGACAGAGGCCAGTGTCTCTTCATGTGCCTCCACTGTCACACCCTTGTGTGCATGCACGACTTCCTTAGTGTCTAGCTCCTTTGCTAGACTATAAGACCCAGAGAACAGACCCCGTGTCTTCCCACACCCCCTTTCCTAAATCCTGACACAGTGTCTGGCATGGAGGATATTTGTGGGTGCCTGAAGCTTATTTCTAAACCTCTGTGCTTTCTCCACACTTGGACCAAGGCTGCCTGAGAGCAGCAGTGTTCCACAGCTGACCAGTAGGATGGCTGCATAGGGGCCTCGCCTGTGATGGACAACCACAGATGTCTGCATGGTTACACACAGTTTGGTGTTTCCCAAGACACGCTTATCAGTATCTGCATAAGCATAAAGTTGCACATTAGGAGTCATATGAGCATGGAGCCTGGTCCCAAACACAATGCTAGAGAGCTAACTGTCTAAGAACACAACACTTAGCTTTAAATATGCTGTTTGGGTTCTGCCATCCCATATGATTTGCTAATCACATAGCTATTTAAGGACTGAGGATCGGAACGATAAATATTTATCTTGTGTCAAATGAACTATTTCATGTATCATAGTCTTTAGCTGAACGGGTTTTTCTACCAACTTCAGTAAATTGTTTGAAATCAATTAGCTGCTTACCATCTGAATAGTAGGCTCATACTATATCTGCATATCTATATGCTTTTGTGATGAATACAACCTCTGAGACAAAAAGACTGCCTACTCATTAATCATTCATGCCATTAAAAATAATTAAGAAATTATCACAGATCATTGATGAGTGATAATTTCCCCAACCATGGAGCCATAGATCACTTTCTGGAGAACATTGCATTCCACATTTAAAAGGGAGGCTTCATTTCATTTCAAGCAGGTTAGCTTGACCTGAGTCATCACATCTCCAGACACCATAGAGTGTGTTCTGTGTGTCTGAGAAACATTTGGCTGTCTCTCTTAGTTTGCTGTAAGTGACATAGTATTCCACTGAGTTCACTCTTAAAACTTGTCTCACAGCGAGCACGTGTTTAAGATGGAGGAATGCTCAGTATTTTTTCCATGGAACAAAACTACATAATCTGAGCTAGATAGTTCTTTAAAAACAGGTCCATTCATACGGCATAGGTGAGTAAGCCGTTGATTAGATGGTTCAGGAAGACTGGGTCTCTGGGAAACCAGGACACATGTGGCTAGAGTAGCTGTAAGTATGTAATCCATGGTCTGAATGCACACATGCAGCAGTGATCTCCCTGGGATTATCAGATAAGCTGTGGGGAGATGTGTGCTCTCGGGGAAACGAAGGGAAAGATTGCTTTTTCAAATTTCAGATGTTAGTACTGTCCATTCATTATCTGGATGATGCTATTCACATTCATTTTTTTTAGTTTGTGTGAGATAAGGTGTCATTATGTAGCCCAGGATGACCTTGTTCTAAGATCCTTCTGCCTCAGCTTCCCAAGTGTTGGGATTACAGATGTGTACCACCATGCCTGGCTCTACCCATGCTCTTCTTTTTACGCCCTGATTCTTGGTCTTGGAGAAATGTTGATCAGTACTAACATATAGAAGCCATTCATACACTTGGTCGTGTAGAGGGTCCTGATATCAATGTGATTCCCTTTGAATATAAGCAAGGAAAGGTCCTGCCGCCTGCCTTCTCCCTCCTCTGCTTTCTATATTGCACCTGACCCTCCAGTTAGCAAAGCACTTTCCTTTCTTATGTAATCAAAAACACTTAGCGTGTCTAAGCCTAGCTAGGTTTAGTCAGGTTCTCAAACAGCTTTTTACTGCTACTTATTGATGTACATACACCATACACACACCTGGACGCTGAGTGAGTAGATGGGATGTGTTAGTCTCATGCCCATTAGCATCTCGGCTGTGAGATACATTTCAGCACACTGTAGGAAGCTTCAGGTAGTAGCTGAAGCATGTGCAATATAGAAAGTCCTCTTTGGGTGGCAATCAAGAATTTCCCAGAATCCTCCAAATCCATCTACTTTTGCAAAGTTGATGGTTGAAGAGGCAGAGTTATTGCTGTAGATTAGTACAATGTTTAGCAGAACGATGTCTCGCCCGTTATAAAACTTGTCTACTTTCTGTCCCATTACAGAATCATGCTGCTTACTGTGGCAACACTGTCTCTCTATTCGGTTCACCTTCTGTTAAAGACAGCCAAGGAAGGAGGTACGTTCCCTTTGAGTCCACACCTTCAGCCAGGAGGCTATCTTCCTAGTTTGATTCTCATCAAAGAACCTCCCACTCACAGGGGATTGTTATAAGCTAAGGAGGAGGTTAGTCAGGTTCATGGTTCCTTTTTTTTTTTTTTTTTTCCTGACTCCAGCAATATGTTTTCTCAAGGTTTTTAGTTAATCGTGCAAGTGAGAATCAAGAATGAAAGCCGATTGGCCCAAGTTCAAGCCAAATAGGAGGAAGGAAAGATTTTTGGCAAATGGTTGGTAGAGCTGCCGTTACTAGTGACACACAGCTCAGGTGAACAGAGCCATTGCTTCTGTTTGGAGAGCAGTGACATTGCTCATTGGTTTCTGAGGTCTTGTCCTGTGGTTCTATCGTGTCTCTATACTATTGAGTTACGTGCTTAATATTCTAGTGTAGAGTTATGTAAGGAAGTGCTAGAGGCATGAGAACACTCCTCTAACATAGCAATTTTATCTTCCCTTATAGGGTCTTTAATTTATGAAAAACTGGGGGAAAAGGCATTTGGATGGCCTGGGAAAATTGGAGCCTTCGTCTCTATTACCATGCAGAATATTGGAGGTAAGGGGGGAGCTTGCAATGGACCACTTGAACTTCCTGTAGGATGCTCGGTAAAATAAACAACAACAGAACTCCTGGCAACAAACAAACAACTGTATCCTAGGTTTTAAATCTCACCAAAGCCTCTGCAGCACCACCAAACCCACTGGGGTCTTGAATATGCACGAGCTCTCACACTGAGCCCCACCCGCAGCTGCCAGTGTGTCTTTCTTTATCTTTATGTTTTAAGATTCGAGTCTTGCGTAGACATCTCCAGAATCACTGGGGTTGTCTTTGTTTGGTTGTTGTTTGGTTTTTGTTGTTTATGCTTTGTTTTGTTTTGCTTTTATTTGATTGGGGCCATAAACATCTAAGCCCGTTAAAGAACCTGCTCTACATTTAGTTAAAATCTTCGGCTTTACGGAGATTTCAACCATTATGCATTTCATGAGATCGCCTCCTGCTTGCTCCAGTTTGTGACAACTGAAATAAAGAGGCCTGGGTGTGTTGAGCCCTCAACTCCCCAAGCTGAGCGATGGTGCTATGGCTGTTCAAAATGTCAGTACAGTCACGGCTAGCTTCCAGGGGTGGATCAAAGCAGGTTCTGGGTCAGGCCAAACACAAGCAGCAGCGGGGCTTTCAGAGAGATCGAGCTGCACCCTTCCACCCCAGAAAATGCTCTCACTTTGGCTATTTCATGTGATTAGCGATCTGGCATAAGGGAAACCACTTACACTTCTTAAATTAGCAGCTCCACATTTAGAACACTTCAATTTTTCAACCCCCTAAAAACTTGGCATTCACCGCCGATGTTTTAACATTAGCAGGATGATGTTGACATTACCCGAACAGGCCTGTAGCACCCTGAATTTTCAAAGGCCAAACACATTAACGGTGGTGACATCACCAAGAGTCAGTAGTTAAGAGCTCTCAAATCGAACCGTCCCTCAGCGAGCCAGCTCATCAGAAACACCTCCTGTTTACGCTCTGTGGGATTCTGCTGTGGCCATGGCACTGTAAAGATTAACCAAGCCATGTGGACGGCAGACACAGCAGCTATGGGAGAAACCATCCTACTCTGACAATAGGGAAGAGCCGGTGACCCAGAGTCGGGGGCCTTGTGTTTTTTCAAAGTCTGCCCTTTGCAAGAATATGATCTTGGATGTGTCATTGAACTCCTCACAGTCCTGACTGTGTCCTAAACTTCAGGATAGACTATGACATACACCTGTTCTCTGCAAGACTTTTCAGAGGACCAAATGATGGAATCCACAGAACTCAGCAGTGTCAGAAGTGATTGATACCATTCTTACCTCCACACAAGCTTAGGGACTAATTTGAAACTAGTCAGAGTTCAGTGTACAACATAGATCCTGTTCGTACAACCACGCCAGAAGAGTGTAGCTCACACTTAGAGTGTCTGTAAAACTGGCCTTTCCCTGTTGTGGTAGTGTGGGGACTAGAACCCAGATCCCTGTGTATGCTAGGCGATCATTCTACCTCCTGAACTACAGCCTCAGCCCTGTCAGTTTTACTTTTTAATTGTACCCTTGACCATGTGTCAAATAACAAATTAGAATCAAATTGCACCAAACGGTGGACTTGGGACTGGAGTGTTGCACAAATCCCTCCAACTGGAGGCAAAGTTGTCGTGTTTTACATATGTGTACAGACATGTATACAGGGAGAGGTTTTATAGATTTTATGATGTTTTCAAAATAGTGCAGGTGAAATTTGACCCTTTCTGTAATTTTTCTTAACCAATGGGGAACTGGAATAAGAGGGAAAAACCCAAACCCTTAACAGACAAAATGGGGGAGAAGCTGTTATCTCTTATACTCTATTATCAGTCTAGAAGACTTTCAGTGGTCATTGCTCTGAGACACCACAGAGGACCCGACAGGTGTCACTTGGAGAAAACTGAAGTGGCTGGAGTACCCAGAGACCTGCCTTACCATTCTGCTATCTTGGTTTAGGCCTCCATCTTCTCTTATCAGATAATGGCCCGTAGACACACGCAACACAGGCCATGATGATCCCTAACTGTGAGGATGAAAATGTGGGACCCGAAGCCCCCTAGATTCCCCAAGTCAGATCAACCAAGAATCAGCACAGACACTGTTAGCGGCAGCCCCTTGTGTACACGCTGGAAGGACACATGTCTGCTTTGAAAGAAAGCCGGGAAGCCTTGTGGAGTGTGAGGGGGGCCTTCGCATTCTGTTTTAGGGATGAGATGCTCACCTTTCCAAGGAGAATGAATGGCTGTCCCAAGTGCTCTGACTTCTTACAGCTTGTGTGGGATGAGTGTGCACACCACCACTAAGCTGACCCCTTTGTCCATTTCAGCAATGTCCAGCTACCTCTTCATCATTAAATACGAACTACCTGAAGTAATCAGAGCATTCATGGGACTTGAAGAAAACACTGGGTATGTCTTAACGTTCTCTCTGCGATACCAAGCGGCTCATTCTGCTATCTTTTCTGTTCCCAACGCCCTCTTCTCTTTCTCTTCTAGGGAATGGTACCTCAATGGCAACTACCTCGTCATATTTGTGTCCGTGGGGATTATCCTTCCACTCTCTCTCCTTAAAAACTTAGGTATTAATTCACTAACTGAAAGTATGTTTATCTTTACTTCATATTCTAATAGGCAGGCTTTTTTTTTTTTGACGCTATAGTCACCTTCCGAAATATTTCTGCTAATTCCTAGGTTACCTTGGCTACACCAGTGGATTTTCCCTGACGTGTATGGTGTTTTTTGTCAGTGTGGTAAGTGCTTTGTTGACAGCATCCTTGTAGCCTGGCAAACATGTCATATTTCATTAGTGTCCCCAGTTTTGTCCAGGCACTTCACTGGCGTGAAACAGTTCTTGTATCACAAGCAATTTTTATTGTATTCTAATTTGGAATGAGAAAGGAGCAGTCATGAGTTTAAAAATAGTTGAAGTAGAATGCCAAGGTCATAGCGCATGGTGTGTTCCAGGCTCTCTGGGTGAACCTTTAGACAAAGGACCATGGTAGGGGAAACAGCAGCCATGAATAGGCTGGGGCCATGTCTGTATGGATCAGCCATTCTCTCTCCTACTTTCCACCCATTGAGGGAGGTTGACCATAGCAAAATTAAAGAAGAAATCAACTCCAGCAAAGGAGATATTTCTTGAAATATCATAGATGCGAAATTTGTAAATCTTTTCCCCCAAAGAGGTAAAGGAAGAGGAAAGAATTTTTGATGACTTGTGTCATGAATACTTGGATGTAATGAAGAAATTATCTTTGTCATAGAAGAGTCAGAAAGGCCTGGAGTGGACTCACCAAAGCCGGGTACTATTGACTAGGAAGCAGTACTGCCAATCATAGTTCAGCTCTTTCCTTTGACAGAGGCAAGGAGTCTCCATGGCCCAGTAGACTAAGGAAACCCTCAACTGAGTTCTCTCACCTGTACCCCTGAGCCACACAGATGAATGTTTATTTCATTGTTTCCCCCTCAAAGCTTGACTTCCTTTGTTTTTTTAATGACTGGCTGTAGGTGATTTACAAAAAATTTCAAATACCCTGCCCTCTGCCCGTTCTGGATCACAATGTTGGAAATCTGACGCTCAACAGCACACTTCCAATGCACGTGATTATGTTACCCAATAACTCAGACAGCACTGATGTGAACTTCATGATGGATTACACTCACCGGCACCCTGCAGGGCTGGATGAGAACCAGGCCACAGGCCCACTTCACAGCAGCGGAGTGGAATATGAGGCCCACAGCGGCGACAAGTGTCAGCCTAAATACTTTGTATTCAATTCCCGGGTGAGTGACCGATCCACACCCCTCATGGGCCGAGCCCTGTGATCTCTGAATTTTACGTCGTAAACCGAGATGCTCTGGAGTCGCCGTCTACACTGGACCTCTAAACATACGGTGTTTGTTTTACAGACCGCCTACGCGATTCCAATCCTAGCCTTTGCTTTTGTGTGCCATCCCGAGGTCCTTCCCATCTACAGTGAACTTAAAGAGTAAGGCAGCCATTTTAGCACTCTCGTTTGATTTGCAAATATGTTCACCAGTTCAAAGATGCTTCATGAGGAGGCACATCCTGTGGCTTTCTGAGCAGAGATGGTTTGTGCCACAACAAGCCCCTGGTAATGTGGTTTACCATGGTTTCAGGGAGCCCACATGCCAGGCTCTGCTTCCTCTCCAGTCCATCTATAATGGTTCAGGGGAGGATTTCCCACAGGTGGAGGAGGAGATGATGGGTGCATTGATTTTGGCAGGTGTATGGGTTTGACTGTGGATTTTGTTGAAACTGGAAATGACAATACTCATGATAACCAAAACTTAGAGTTAGGGCAGCCTTGCCAAGCAACTGATGCTACTCGTGGTCAGTTCCTTGCCTTAAAGGTGTTCACCAGGACAGATGGCCTTGTGTGTGCAATGGGGACACTGGCTAGTTCCTACCAGTGCATGGATCTGTGATTCATTAATAATTTCTTTTGAGGTTGTTGACATCTCATTTGGTCTGAACCCATTCTAACAGCTGGGGTGTCGGACAATGATTCTTAACTTTCTAAACCTGAACAGTGGTGGCACCTTGTCCTGTCAGTTCTGATTTACCTCATAAAGTTCCTGGGACACTTTCAGCTATTTGGGGTCTTAGATTTACTTTGTGAATCACATACAATATGAACTCCATAAGCCTGGAGATTGGGTGGTGAGTGCTCTCTATACTGGTTTCTGGAAACTTCCATGTGACAATATAAAATTTTCTCCATGGCCTGAGCTCTTGGTAGCAAGGTTTTGCTGATTCCTTAGGTTGTTTTCTTCATGGAATTCATCTCAATGTGAAGTAGAAAAGCTTTGCCATAGGGGCCAGTTTGATCCTGGCCATTTAATGTAACTAAATTAGTTAATTACATTAATTTTCTGTGGACAAGCTTCCTTGGCGTTAAAGGAACTACTAGATTAAAGGAACACTGTTTAAGAGAAATGAAAATAAATCTTCCTTAGCTCTCTGAGACAAATTTAGATAAGTTGTAAGCTTTGTGTCTAAAGTCCAGTTTCATAATTTTTATTTTAAGTTATATTTAAAGAGGTTTTTAAGATGAAGCTTGGTGTTCTTTTTCTTCGCAGTCGGTCCCGGAGAAAGATGCAAACAGTGTCCAACATCTCCATCACAGGAATGCTCATCATGTACCTGCTCGCCGCTCTCTTTGGCTACCTAACTTTCTATGGTAGGTCACCGTGTCCCAGTCATTCTCTTTGTGGTTAGACTGATAATTCACCTGGATGCATAAAATTCGTTTTCATTCCCTCTGTGAGTAACGTGGTCTATATGTAAATGGTACATTCTTGATTAGCACTCTAATTTAGCCTTGCCACTTCACAAAGGAAATGGGCTCTGGAGCCACCCAGCTCATAGATTCCAGCAATTTGTGTAGTCATGTGTGATTTTTTTTTTTTAAATCTCTCAAATTGCAGCTAGGATGATGTCTCAGTAGGTGAAGTGCTTGACATCATCAAGCATGAGACCCCAAGTTTGGATTCCCTCACACCCATATACAAATCCAGTCATGGTAGTACATGATTACAATCCCAGCACTGGGTAAGTGGAGACAGGAAAATCCCTGGGACTTGTAGGCTTAGCTAAGCTAACAAAATCTGTGAGCTGTGAGTCCATGAGAGACCCTGCCTCAGAAAATAAGGTAGAAAGCAATTAAGGAAGACACCCAACACCAGCCTATAGCATCTACATACACACGAGTGTGCGCTTGTATGTCCACCTTCACACACACATCTGGACATGCACACATCGTAAATCCCTCAAATTAAGTTAATTTCCTTCACATATAAGTGATTGTTTGTTTGTTTGTTTGTTTGATTTTTGTTTTTGTTTTTTTTTTTGAGACAGGGTTTCTCTGTGTAGCTTTGGTGCCTGTCCTGGATCTCACTCTGTAGACCAGACTGACCTCAAACTCACAGATCCGCCTGGCTCTGCCTCCTGAGTGTTGGGATTAAAGGCGTGCACCACCACTGCCCAGCTTAAGTGATATTTCTTTGTCTGGTTTCCCAGTCCAGCTCAGGCTAGAAACAATGAGAATGGATCCAACTACGAATAGTAAAACTCTTTTTAGGGAAAAGTGGCTGCAAGCAAATGGCAAAAACCCATAATCCTCAAGTTTGAACCTGATTTCTTTTGTACCAGTCGGTTAAAACTGGCATCTTAGAACACTGAGTAAGATGTCTGCTTTGTTGTATTCAGTCCTGTTAGAGAAATAAATTCCTAAGAAAAAGGATACGAAAGAATTCCCTCAATCTGGGAGTTTTCGAAATTATGTGTGCTTGAATGTGTGTGTGTGTATATACATATATATGTATAAATGTCATTGCCACAGTACACATTAAATATTCTGTCCGGCATCTTAACTGTACACAAAGGGGTTAGCATTATTTACTCACTCCAGAGAGTGTAGCCCAATAGAGAAATTATTGCAATCAAATATGTGTGTTATCATATTTTCACACTAGTCAAGGTGTCAACGCAAATAGACATTTTTAATAAATACCTTCAACTTTTTTTGAGTTCTGTTAGTGTTTATTGCAAGACATACAACACTTTGGAAAACATTTCAGTTATTTTAAAATAGAAAAAGAAATGTGCATGTAATACATACACATGGAATTTCAAAAACTGACTGCAAAGTTGTAAGAAAGTGGTTCTTCCTCCTCTTGGAACCTCAACTTTTTTTTTTTTTTTTTTTTTTAACTGAGTTGGCAAATTAAATCGAGTGCATGACAGATTTGGGAGGAAATGTCTCAGGAGGAGGCCATCATTGCTTAGGTGTCTTTTTGGTTTGACTAATATTTGACTGCTAACCAAGCACTTGCCCTCAGTTTGGCATTAACTTCTCACTGGTTACAGGCTAGTGAAAGTCAAGATCAATACCCCCGAGTGTATTTGTAGCCCTCGTCCCCCGTCTCATCTTGAGAGGAATAGAGGGAAACCGGGCTACATATGACTTCACATGCATCTGTGTACCACTCATGTCCTGATTCATATGTATCTCTGTGCATTTGTGTCTGGCATGCTGACTGGCTGTCTTCAAAGAAGGCATCAGAGAAGTCTTAGGATAAAGTGACTGGGAGGGAGATCCAGTAGAAATCACGCTTTCACCCTTGCATGCTTTTCTAATGCACGGCAGAAGACGAACATCCCGTTAGAACCCCAAGAGGTCCTGAGCTGGGATCGCCAGCTCCTGTGTAAAAGCTGGCTGTGGAGGCATGTGTCAGTAACCCCAGTGCCAAGGACCAAGGAGGCAGATCCCAGGGCCTTGCTGGCTGGCCAGTGGAGCCAGAATGGCAGGCTCCAGGTTCCGTGAGAGTCCCTGTCTCAAAAAGTAAGGCAAAGAAGTGATTGAGGAAAACATCTCGACATCAACCTCTGCCCCCCACAAATGAATGCACGCATATACATGCGCGCGCACGCGCACACACGCGCACACACACGCACACACACACACACACACACACACACACACAGAGTTCATCAGGCCTAGAGTTTCCACACTGGGAGCAAAGAAGCTGCTACAGACAGGTCAGAGGATGGAGGTGGACAGACAGACAGGTCAGAAGATAGAGGTAGACAGACAGGTCAGGATGGAGGTGGCGCGGGCGGGACAAGCTGGTGGGGCTGAGGCTTTTCCTTCCTTTCAGGAACATGTCGTCCTGGTTTCTGCTGCCCTTTGTAGCAGACATAGAATTATTAGGGTACAAATCATGTCAAGAAGCTTAGCAGGTCTTCATGCTCTAGCTTTACAAGCTTCAGGACTATCTGAATCCCCAGGCCTGGGCCTCTTCCACTGTCCTGTTCCTCCGTCATCGTCACGCGTTTCTATGAGTAGCCGGTGCCGCCTCAGCAACCCCCCCCCCCAACTCTTCATCTTGCAGGGGAAGTTGAAGACGAGTTACTCCATGCTTACAGCAAAGTCTACACATTTGATACCCCTCTGCTCATGGTACGCCTGGCAGTCCTGGTGGCGGTGACACTAACGGTGCCCATTGTCCTGTTCCCGGTAAGTACACCGCGTTCTGAGGATCGGTGCATTGTTCTGACTCAGTGTGGATTTGAATGTCTGTGTGTTTGCAGTCGTGTGTCCCAGCCAATTATTATTTTCTCACAGAATTCTGGAGCCACTTAAAGTTGACCGCTTCATATATAGACAAAGCAAGTCATTTTAGATGGTGTTTTTAAAGTGTGAGAGGAAACATGAACTTTATTTTAAATTCCCATTTAAAACAAGCAGAGTGTGGGCTGCCACCTGTAAACTAATAAAATTACAAGCAGTTCTTCTGACTGTGGAAATGGGAAAGCCAGAGCCACGAAGGCCACGCTGCATCCTGCCACGGTTTGGAAGGTATTTCAGTTTGTGCCTCGGTTGGCTGTGCTGAGGAGTAAGATCTAAAGGTAAGGTT
>CABHPR010126081.1:0-29801 GCA_902168415.1 Peromyscus melanophrys | reverse complement strand
TTTTTCCATACAAGGTTTCTCTGTGTAGTTTTGGCGTCTCTCCTGAGTCTTGCTCTGTAGACTAGGCTGGCCTCGAACTCACAGAGATCTGCCTGGCTCTGCTTCCTGAGCGCTGGGATCAAAGGTGTGCGCCACTGCTAGCCGGCTCAAGTACTGTAAGTTTTATGACAAAAAATTTACTAGGAGCTTGGTGTAATGGCTCATCCCTGTCATCCCAGCACTTGAGAGGCTGATGCAGGAGGATTGCCGTGTGTTTGAGGCCAGCCTGGGCTGCAGATTAATACTTTATCTCAAAAATCAACAAAAAATTCGCATTAGGATTAAATGACTACTTAAGTAGCCATTTAATATCAGTTAAATGTGACTGCTGTGTTTGTCAAATGCATTAACATTTTCACTTTTCTGTGGGGTTAGTGTTTTGGGCTAGTGGTTTTTTTTTTTTTTTTTTTTTCAATTTCCGGTAGCCCGACCCCCACCCATTGTGATTTCTATGGTAGTCACATCCTCAGTAGTTTTTTTACCAAAGCTAAAAGGCTGTTAAATGTGAACGAGAATTTCTCGGTGTTTGCTTTTCTGGGTGTTTTAAAGCTAGTGTTTGAGGGAGAAAATAGCCCTGCTCCTAAGCGGATGTGTGTGGTTCCCCTGCCTTAGTTGGTCCAATCGACTGGTCCAGAAATAGTTGATTTTGTGGATATATTTAGGGGATTCACTCCGTTGTGTGAGTACCCGAGAGAAAGAGAGACAAATGCCGCGTAGCAGGCTTGACGTACTAGGTGGACACTTTCCCGTTGCTTCCACAAAACACCTCACAAAAGAAACTTGAGGAAGGAACAGTTTATCTCCCAGTTTGAGGGTACAGTCCATCACGTTCTCCTTTTACGCAGTCCAAGTCCCCAGTCCATGGAATTGCATGGATTGGTGCCGTCCTGATTTAAGGTGGGCTTTTCCTGTTGATTAACCCAATCTAGGAAATCCCTCAGACAGGCAAGCCCATGGAGCTCTTCTTAAACCCCGTGAAGTGGACAGCCAGGTGTATCATCACAGCTGCAGGTGTCTTTTGACTTCTTATTCTATCTGCTGAACAATTTTTCTTTCCTTCCCTCCCTCCCCATCTCTTTCTGTGCTAACAAGATCTACCGGTTCAGGCTGGCCCTAGACCTCCTGATCCTCCTGCCTCGGCCTCTGAGGGCTAGGATTACAGGCATGGACCACCCTGCCTGGCAATTTGGGGCTTTCAAAAGTCTATTTCGTGACCGGGAGGCGAATGTATTAACCTGGAAACAGGTTCTAAGTGGATTTGCCTCCATATTTTACAATGTGATGTCTCCAATCCGCGGAGTTTATCTTTGAACTAAACAAGTTGTTGATGTTATTTCAGAAACAAATGAGACTACAAGAAGCTAAAATAATAGAAGAAAAAGCTGCTAAGATCAAAGAATGGGTAACAGTTAAGCTAAATGAGGTATTTGTTGCTATATTTTTCCTTTATTATTTACTTCTTTTGATTAAAATCTTCAGAATATACAACCCTAAGTGAGACATACAATTCCAATCAATTGGTTATGGTCCTGTATTTTGGTAACCTTGTGATAGACTGCTTTTAGTTTAATATCCATTATATTTTTAAAATTAAAATTGTAAACAACCATACTATAATGGGTTGATTTTAAATAATTATGAGTATTGCATGTATATGTCTTAATAGGTTTGGTATCTGAGAAGCACAGACTAAATGCTGAAATAGTTGTTTTAAAATTAATTTATATTGGGAAATGCATAGGGTTGGAACCATTTAGCTCTGGACAAATAAATATTGATGACATAATTGTTAAGGTTGATAACCAGTGCTGATAAGTCCACCAGTTTACAAATAGAGTGATTATATATTATCATTTTCTAAATTTTATAATTTTAGTGTATTTTAAAAGTATCATCCCTAGATTAAGGAACATCATTATGCTCTTTTAGCTGGAAGTGGAGAATCAGAATCTTCGTTTCATCAACCAAAACCAAACCGAAGAGATAAGAGCAATACAGTCACAATTGCAAGGTACATAGATTTTCATTAAGATAGCTTAGCTGGATTTGTTTGGCTGTATAGGAGTTTACTATTATTCTGCTCGTGTTTTAAGGATCTAATTATAAATATCATGTAAGATGCTATTGTCAGTAAATGAAAAATAATTTCTCTTACCAACCAGAAGTCTTGTACCCAAGGGATGTTGGACTGAGGAGTCCAAGGCAAAAAAAGTGAATAATGATATATCAATTTATCAAAGTGGCTATTATAGGAAAACATGGCTGCTTAGTAATTTTGCCTCTCTCTCTCCTAAAAGACATCCATTTAAGGTCCAAAGAATCCAGTTTGCTGAAACTACTACATGTTAATGTTAGCCTTGCAGTTCAGGGACCACAGGCAACTGATGCCAGTCTCCAATAGTATTGTGGTCCTTCCAAGCAGTGTAGCTACATCGCTCTGCTACCTTGTTGGAACAGAGACGGTAATAGGAAGCTAAATGGTAGGGGTATTTGTGTTAGAGGTTTGTACTTCTGCATTCCAAGACTTCAACTTTGGTCTTAGAAAAGAGTGGATCCTTTTAGTGGGGTTAACAAAGCAGAAATGCAGTGTAGTTAGTTGTCTATGTGTTGAGGGCTTCATGCATTCTGGTGTTCTTTGAAGGCAGCCGAGGTGTGTTCTGTGGATTCTCAGACGCCTTTTCTGGTCGTTGCAAATGCCATAAAACTCAGTTCACTCACACATTTTTGGCTGGGATGGCAGGTGTCAGCCACTACACCTGTCAAGACAATTTGTCTAGAGCATGGCAATACTTGCTCTCATTTCCTCCATCTGAAAGATTAAAAATAGGAACTGCCCTAAGTGATCTGAAGGTCTATATTGGAAATTAAGGTTCCTGTTTTTGTGACAGTCACCCTCTCTAAAATAGATCAGATGTACCAATTCTATTTCCAAAAGGTTGTTAATTTCCCTGATATCCCTGGCTTGCGATTCTGGTCTTCATTGACAGTCTCTTGGGTTTTGTATGCTAAGAGGTTCTGACCTTGGAGACTAGGCATAGAATGGAGCATAGATTCCATACAAGTGCTAGATTTAATGTATTTACAGAATGTATATATATTATACATATTGTCTATATGTATAATGTATATGTCACGCACACAGACGTTTGTGTGTGTGTGTGTGTGTGTGTGTGTGTGTGTGTGTGTGTGTGCACATGTGGTTGTTTGTCAGTATCCACAAAAGACTGATTCTAGGATCCCCATGGATACTAAACTCTAAGGATGTTCTAGGCCCTTAAGTAAAATGGCCCAGGATTTGCATATAATGTGTTATACACATTCTCCTGTAACTTTAAATCGTCTTCAGGTTACTGCAATGTCTAATAAAAAGGTAAATGTTGTATAAATATTTGTTAGATTGTATTTTTTAGAGAATCATAGTAAAATATCTGTCCATATTCAGTGGAGACAGTTTTTTTTTTTCTAAATATTTTTGATTCACAGTTGGTTCAAACCACAGATGCAGAATCTATGGAATTGAAGACCAACTATGCATAATCATTGCTGTATGATTGTGAATCCATTCTGTGGTAGATGATCAACACAAAAAATTTTAAAGATACCTCTGAAGAAATATGCTAGAAATACTTTTCTTTATTACCAGTTGCTATTTGGTACAGCACACTTCACCTTCTGTTGCTTTACCAGCACTCTGAAATTAACTTCCTCAGGAACCTTTCTTCCTGGGTCCTCCAAGCCTTTGATCTCACATGCAACAATGTAAAGAGTCTTAAAGATGGATAAAACCAGTGGTTCTCAACCTGTGGGTCGCAACTCCTTTGGGGTTGCACATCTGATATCCTGCATATCAGATGTTTACATTACAGTTCGTAACAGTTGCAAAATGACAGTTATGAAGTAGCAATGAAAATAATTTTATGGTTGGGGGTCACCACAGTGTGAGGAACTGTATTAAAGGGTTACAGCATTAGGAAGGTTGTGAACCGCTAAATTAAACCCATGATTAGTGATCTGAGGACTGAACTCGGGTCACCAGGATCGGCAGCAAGTGCTTTTACCCACTGAGCCCCCACCCTGGTGCACACACACACACACACACACACACACACACACACACACACACACACACAGATCTAAGGTTCTATGCTCTATGTCAGGGTTTCTATTTACTATACTTTAGTAAGAGATGCAGTTCATTCCCTTTTCTGGTGTTGAGTGATTTATTCAAGTCCTCCTATGCTTTTGTTCCGTGTCTAATGAACGGCTATAAAAAGTTCAACTCCATTTTGCTTAACGGCCTTGCAGAACTCCAAGGGAAGAAGATCTCCTGTGTCTCCACACCAAAGCTCTCAGAGGGGCAGCGCCTGAGCGGTTTGACATTTGGATGCTTCTTGTCCCGGGGGAAGAGTCCTCCTCACGAAGTCCGAAGTGAGGAAATAAGCAAGCTGGCATCTAAAGAACCCGAGTTCACCGAAGGAAAATGTGGCGAAGGTACTTACGGACTGTAGCAGTCTACTGCAGCATTCTTTTTAAAAAGCTAAAACACCATTCACTGAGACTGATCAGAATTAAGCTCGATTCTCCCCGACACCTCCATATTTCAGGGAGTATTCAGTAAGAGCCGTACAGCACCTTGTTATGTTGTGTCTTGTGTAGATTTTTTTACCAGGGGCCCAGAGGAGCGACTGATACCGCCCCCCACCATCTTAATGCTTTTTCCTGCAGCAGGTGGAAAAGACATTTAAAATATAAATGGTTATAATTCTAACTAAAAGGTACACATTTTAACCCAGTTTCAGATGAGAACTCTGCATTTGTATTCATAGCTTCTTGAAAATATTTTTAATTACTGAATATTATTATTATTGTTGTTGTTATTAAAAGAAGACTGACGTACCAGACACATAAAGAAATGAACATGTTTGGCGGGGGGGAGTACTTTGGTAACTAATTTCTTTGTTACTTCAGAGAAGGAAATATTGTCTAGATAATCCGACCCTGGTCCCGTATGAAGATTTTCACTCTTCATTCTCACAGCATCCCTCTAAATTTTGCCTGGTGGCGCGGCCTGACCATAACGCCTCAGGGGCGATCGTTTTTTTTGTTGACTTTCTCCAAAAGTTCTAGGGAAGCTTGAGTTTGCAACTTAGCTCCGCCGGGTTCTAGTTTCCTTCCAACGCACGTGAGAAATGCCAGCAGGGAACGTTGCCGCTCAGCTCTGTTTTGACATTCTGAAAACTACATAGTGCTTTTCCAGCCAGAAGGCTGCCTTGTTACCTATTTCTTGCTGTTACCCACATTTCGTTGACTTTTTCCAAAACACCCTTCTCACCCCTCTGTTGCGGCAGTCAGCTGAGCACCGCGGAGTTTGCCTGTGCCAAAGCTCTAATTCATTTGAAAAATGTAACTAACGTCTGCCACAAAACTTGGCGTGATTGTGCAGCCCCTCGTTCCTAGGTTGTGGAATTCGTATTTACGTTTTCAAAGTTCCTTTTCTATTCAATCTGAGGGGTTTGTTGTTTTGTTTTGTTTTTTGAAACAGGTTTTCTCTGTGTAGTTTTGATGCCTGTCCTGGAGCTTGCTCTGTAGCCCAGGCTAGCCTCGAACTCACAGAGATCCTCCTGGCTCTGCCTCCCGAGTGCTGAGATTAAAGGTGTGCGCCACCGCCGCCTGGCTTAATCTGAGGTTTTAAGTCATTATTAAGCTATGGGTGCATTCCATTTCTCACGGTACTAACAAATGGAAAGCATATCCATATCCAAAGGCATTTAAAGAGGTTAATCTTATTAAAATACATATTGTAGTTGCAGTTAAACAGAGTAAAGTTTTTTTTGTGTGTGTGAATTTACACATTTCATGTATTGAATTATGGATACAAAGTTTGTCTTTTTTTTTTTTTTTTGGTTTTTAGAACAGGGTTTCTCTATGTAGCCCTGGCTGTCCTAGAACTCACTCTATAGACCAGGCTGGCCTCGAACTCACAGAGACCCACTCACCTCTGCCTTCTGAGTGCTGGGATTAAAGGCATGTGCCACCACCACCCGGCACAAAGTTTGTTTCTTAAACTATGGCTTTATGTTTATGTTTAGATTTACATTATGATGATTTTTGAAGATTAATGGGAGAAGGGTCGCCATTTTCTTCACTTCTAAAATAGAATTAATGGCGTTCATTTTTTGGCAGCTTCTTCGATAGTCAAACTCACCCCACTTCACACCCTGCTCTTTCTGTCTTTAGATTGTTGTCAACTTCCATTCCCCAACAGACTTGTTTGTAAAAATCAATTTACTTTTCATACAATTAAATTGAAGCATAAGGATTCCATGTTTTTATAAGTCCCGCATCTTCCAAACTTGTTTTAAAAGGCATAAAATTTAACAAAGAATAGCGTAAGTTGATAAATTCACATGAAATTGCCAGGCTCTACAGTGTAGTTACGTCAGGCAGGGTAATGCGTACATGCAGGGTAGTTACATAAAGGTTTCATTATTAAAGGCAACCTGCCAATATGATGTATCTTCCTCTAGAGATGGAAGTTGCAGAGAAGCCTGCTGATAACCAAATCCAAGAAAAGAGAAACCAGAGAAAGTTGCACGAGACCTCTTGCAACTCAGAACAGAACCGCAAACCGAGAGCAAGCTTGGCAGCGGATGGTGGTGCGTCCCAGAATTCCGGGGCTCCGGGGAGTGACTGGAGTTCTGACGAGGAAGACAGAAGCAAGGGCAGACCCAAGTCCAGGTGCAGGTCCACCCTTTCCAGCCACACGTCTGAGGAGGGCGGCCAGCGTGGCAGGATGGGCAGTGAAGCGTATCTCACCGCATCTGACGACAGCAGCTCTGTCTTTGAAGAAGAGACTTTTGGCATTAGCAGGCCGGAGCACAAGAAGCGGTATTCTTGGCAACAGAAGGCACCGTGGAAAACTCAGAATAGCTTTTCCAGGGGGTACTCTCAGTCAGGTGTGAAAGAGCAGGACAGCTCCTCCGACGAACTGAATAAGAAATTTCAGTCCCAGAGCCTGGATTATTCATCCTCATCGAGCGAGACCAACACCCCAAGCCCCATTTTGACCCCATCTTTAACCCCCAAACATCCGAATTCACTCCCTGGAAAAGGAACACAGTTAGTGCCTTCGGCATGCCTGCCACCCCCCAAGCTAAGGATCCCCAATGTCTTCAGTATAAGTATGGCGCTCACCAAGAGGCACCTGAGCCAGCCCCAGTTGTGTTCCAACCGGATGTTTGGCACCAACAGGAATGCCATAAGCATGATCCGACCACTGAGACCTCAGGAGACGGATCTTGACGTAGTTGATGGTGACGGCGTGGACGTTGTGGAGAGCATGGACACGGGCTGCGATGATGGGTTATTTTCCTATGACTCCCTGGATCCTCCTCCGTACGCAGATGACCAGGAAAGCAACGAGCCCACCAAGAAAGTGTCCTGCAGCAAACCTCCCACGCCTCCTCTGCATCGCTTTCCCTCTTGGGTAATTACATTCCTGTGTGCAGCGTGGCACCCAGGGGGCTCTTCTCAGCACTCCCTCTCAGGTGTCACACCCCCCACCCCTACTTCTTGTCACGTAAGGCGCTGTTCTGACATTTTACAGTTTTCAGAATGTGCTGTCCCCTTCTCCTCCCCAGCCACGTTCCGAAAAGATTGAGAAACAGGACAGATGGGAATTCAAAACTCTGACTTTAGTTCCAGATAGGGGAATTGGAGGGCAAGTGAGCTTTTCAGTATTAGACTTTGGAACTGGATTTGTTCACACAGGCCCAAGCTGAAGCTAGATCCCTCCGACTTCGTTGGGGGAAGCCAGGCCAGGGCCCCTCTAACTCGTACAATGTGAAGATGCTTGTGTCCTGGGGGAGCTACTTCTCAAGGGAGAGGGGGACGGTGGTGCTGGGCTCTGCATACCAAGGAAGAGAAAGTGACCGGTCCAGAGAGCAGTAATGTTCACTGAATGGAGGCCCCTCATAGGAGACGGGATGGGGTGCAGGGAAGGGCTCCCTGTAACTGTGATGCTTTGGAGTGGATTTTGAAGCAGCTTTTAATTCTCATTGGTGGTTCTCAGGTTTGGCATTTACTTATTAAGAGAGGTTTTGCTTTACTCTTCATGAACTTATGATCCCACTTCCTTCAGCTATAGCAGCCTCCTACTGATCTAGAGGAGACTGAATTTTCTGTGGAAACGTTGACCATGACCTACAAAACCAACCTGTCAATGAGGTGATGGTTCTTAGGAATGTCTACATTGCTTGAATTTTTTTTTTTGTTTTTCGAGACAGGGTTTCTCTGTGTAGCTTTGCGCCTTTCCTAGAGCTCACTTGGTAGCCCAGGCTGGCCTCGAACTCACAGAGATCTGCCTGCCTCTGCCTCCCGAGTGCTGGGATTAAAGGCGTGCGCCACCAACGCCCGGCTCATTGCTTGATTTTTTAAAGAAAGTCTATCTTTAAACTTTTACATTTATTTATTAATGGGAGGGGTGAGCGTGCCATAGTGTACATGTGGAGGTCGGGGACAACCTGCAGGAGTTGGCTGTCTTGTCCTCCATGCAGGTTCCTAGGGTCAAACTCAGTTTGTCACACTTGCCTACAAGCACTTTTAGGCATTGAGCCATCTCACCAGCCCCAATAGTCTGTATTTAAAATGAAGTGAATAGATCCATTTTGTAGACTCAAGTTTTTCCTTCCCATATTGGCACAGTTTAACCTCTGGCTTCAAAAGAACCATCTGGGTTACCAGGTATTTTGCATTTGGGAGTCATGTTCTTTTACTATGGTTATTTTATTTAGTAACTGCTGTAACTGTAAGCAAATTAAGGCAGCCATGGCTTCCCTAACATAAACTTTGAGATGTGTCTGCTTTTCATTTACTTTCAAGAGAACTTTTTTTTTTCATTCAGTATCCACATGAAACTGTCTCTTGTTTATTGCTAGATTCTGCATGGCACAAAAAGGCAGAAGGCAGTGGCATGGGAATCTCTGGAATTCTAGTTATGCTATCCTCAGGCGGTAGAGAGTTGAAATTTGGCTTCTTTTGTTACATTGAGATTTTCAAAGACGGATGTTAAGCTTTCAAGTTCATCTTATTTGGCAATTTTTCCATTGACTTCTCTTCCTCTCTTGAAGCTGTTCGGTCCTGGAAAAGTCGTATTGCTTTTCAAATGTTCTAGTGACCACGGGTGAAGGTTCATAGGCGTTCTCAGGTTTCCAGGAGGTGTTCTAGGTACCTCAGTCAGTCAGACACTGATTTAAAGCAAGCCTATCTTGGTTGAATTGGAGTGTCGTGCAGAATGTAGTAGTCACTCAGGTGGGACAAGCTGTGATCCAGCAATACCTCTGTTGGCCTGCTCTTTATAAAAAAGTGACCTGATGTGGCTCGGGTTGCCCTCTGATCCATGGTGACTCTCTTTCCGCTTCCCTTCCTGCTGTCCCACGTGCCACGTGGACTCCAACTGCCTCGAAGCTCCTGCTTATACTGTCTTAGCACTTTCTGATTGATCTCCGCAGTTAATCTCTGTGTGTAAATCCCACATGTTCAAAGAAAGCGCACCTTATCTGCTCTGTCTGGCATTCATTATCTAACGTGCCCCGCATCATTATGATCTCATGCCGGTTTCTGCGGCCACTGGCCAGCCTGGAAGAAGAGCATGGCATCAGTTGCCTACTTATTGTGTTCTGGTTCAGGCAATGGTGTTCAAGTGTAGACCTTTCATAAAAGGCATGATGATCTATACACTGGGAACCACTGGAGTCCTTCTGCTTGTTAGGCAGTGGTGCTAATCTTACAGTACCCATTTCAGAGATCTTCCTTGGAGAAGAGGGAACATAATAAGCTACTTTTGGAACAAGATAATAATGCCAGTGTAATTCTCAAATCCATTTCTTATTTGGCTGAAAGTCTACTTTACTTTACCGAAATGTACATGAATGTAAGAAGGCAGTACATTTAATGTTCTGCTGTGGTTCTGAATGCAAGATTTTTTCCTTTCTTTTTTCTAACTGTGGTAGGATATTAAAGAAGATATCTGTGTGTGATCAATGACTGTAAGCAGTTTTGGGCTTCGTGTTACAGATATTCAGTGTTTCCCCCCCTTTTAAAAAAAGTCTTCAGCCACATGTAGAGAGTTAGAATACTAAAGGAGGTGTTTATCTGTGGTCAGTGATCCTAAATAAGCTTTCTTATGATCGTTCTTATATCTTCTAAAGAGGTCAAGATACCAAGTCATTGTTTGGGAACAAAAATACATAATGGAATAACTAATGAATGGGGGGGAATCTCTACAAGTTATTTACAATGTTGGGTTTTATTGGCACTAATGAGTTTTGTGGTAACACTACCCTTCTTCAGATGGTAACCTGAAGAACAATTGAAAAGTATTATGTTCCCTGTCATCATTTCTTGGCTGTAAGCACCTGGTTCAATCTCTCTTTTACAATAGGAAAGCAGAATATACGCTGTAGCCAAATCAGGCATTCGAATGTCTGAGGCCTTCAATATGGAGAATACTAATAAAAGTAAGTGCCTTGCGTGCTGTGCGCGAGTGAGCCTTGAGGATGTGTGCATGTCATGGTTCAGAGCAAATGCGGGATGCAGCCACCAAGAGGCAGGTGCCTGTGGTTGATGAGGTCATCAAAGCCATCAGAATTACAGAAACAAAAACAGCACGATGGGAAATTGTAGCTAAAATTTTAGATGAAAAAATTCTAGGGGTCTGTTTTACAATAAGGTACATAAAACCCACCCTAGCAAATTATACACTTAAAATAGTTAAGCCGGTGAATTTTATTGTTTGTGACATTAAAAAAAAAAGCTGTAATAAAAGGAGTTTTAAAGCTGTATGATTTTGTATTACTGTTTCACTAGGCAAGACCTTCCTAAATGTCTAATGTTACTGGAATAATGGAATTATGTAAGTGTTCAGGAAATGGTTGCAGATTTGTTTTCAAAGTGATTTTCATCTTATTCAGGAGAAAGGCACAAGTACATTCAACCCTGATGTAGCATGTGTTCTACTACGTAGAGAAACATGGGCATCTTCTCTGTTTAAAGTTACAAAAATTATAACAACTATTGGTCTCTATAACTTTTTCCCTCTTTCTTTCAAAAAATTATTATCAAACAATCATTCCCACTAGAAAAATAAATAAATAAGGCCAACCCTTGATGGGCAGAGGCAGGAGAAATCTAAAGCTAAAGGCTAGCCTCAGCTACATTGTAGGTTCAAGGCTAGCCTGGATTACATGAGACTTTGTCTCAAAAACATAAAACCAAATAAAATGATTCACACTCAGGTGTCTAGAATAAGAAAAGACAAACTTCCGGTGACTCTTTCTGCCTCCCACCTGTCTTCCAACTAGTTCTTCACATTCAGGAAAGTACATATCACCCATCACCACTGGGGTCTCCTGACAGCACTTAAGAATGATAGTGCTCTAACACCAAGTCAGAGACAGGGCTCCAACTCTCAGAAAACGTCTTCCGAGGGACCGCTTACTGAATCAGTGAGTGGTCACTGGTGCTTAGTTCTGCACAGCTAAGCATAAACAGAGAGGCTGAAGAAATAAAAGCATGGTTTTTGCTGTCAAAGAGCTTACAAAGAGTTGACGAGCTGGTACACATGAGGAAATAATGGCCCATGAGAAACTGTGTGTCTGTAGCTGTGTGTGGTACCTATAATCCCAGCAATCAGGAGGCTGAGGCAGGAAGATCACTTGCTAGCTTGATGCTCGCCTAGGCTCCATGGGCTCTTAAAAAAAAAAAATCAAAAAGTGCAGATGTAAATTTATAAATGTCATAACTCATAAAATAATGTTAATAACCACTTGCTAACTTGATTTCTTTTTCATGTATATTCGTAATAAATGGACCAGTGTACTAGATGGAGAGTTTTTCTCCAATGTTGTTTTCTGTTTCAGATTCTGCAACCATACTTTCCTGCTCTGCATCAGGCCTTTATACATCCCTGATATACAAGAATATGACCATCCCAGTGTACACAACGCTGAAGGGGGTAATGAATGCATCTCTCGCTGTTAAACATATGGGTCTCCTCAGGATGTGCAGGGAAACTTCCTTCAAGCTCCAGATTCCACTTCTAACATCCTAGCCTCCCCACTTTGTAGAGCTTTACAAGATCACATTAAGATATCATAAAAGAAAAAGCAAAAGAAGAAGAAATGGAATGGCCTGGAGAAGATGATTATGATGTGGTTCCTCCTTACCCCTGCCCCAGACTGTTAGCATATTATTAATGATGCAATGGAAACTCTTAATTTAGAAAGGGCTTTGTGTTCCTGCCAGGGCCCCCATTGCCAGAAGAACCTAATTAAAACAAGAACTATCAGATATTGACAGTCTTACGGTTCCAAGACTCTTTTATAATCGACAAATTCCTAGCTAATTAGAATCGAAGGTTTTGAAGACAGACTTTCATAATGTCAAAATATGCTATTTCCTTTCTTTTAAAAATAGACCTATGAGCGCTTTCTACAAAGCATTGTATGTCTAAAGAGGACAGTAACTTTAGAGATGGATACAGGGGGGCTGTCCTGCTTTTCTTTAGAAGGCGACACAAATAAGTAGCAGTCCTTTCCTGGATGATTCCTCTGGCTCGGAGGAAGAGGACAGTTCCAGGTCCAGCTCCCGGACGTCGGAGTCAGACACGCGCAGCCGCAGTGGGCCCAGCAGTCCCAGAGCCATGAAGCGAGGTGAGGGGAAAGCGCATGCGCAGGAGGCAACGCCCGCACGTTCTGAATATTGATTCAGGACTTACCTTAATAGAATTTCTAAGAATACACTCTCCAAACCGTAGTGAAATGAGCATCAGCCTAGGACTGAGACATTGATATTCTAGTGGTAATTTTCTGCTTCATTCTCTGTGATTTCATACAGTCATTATCATCACCATCTTATTATTGTTACTAATAGTAGTAGTATATTATATTATTATAAAAAGAAATAATTGGCCAAAGTGAAGTTTCTTTTTTTTTCTTTTTTTACTTACCTGGCTGCCTAATTTGTGGGATAGACTTGTTTACTATGTTATTAAACGTCAGAAAACACACTACAGTTTGTGTTGGTTGATCTGATATTAAAGTGGGAAACACCACAAGTTGACTTTGTGCATACATGTAACTTTCAATAAAATTTTGAGAACTTATATGTGTGCATATGTGTTCACTACACACATGTGAAACTCCGAAGGCAACCTCAGTGTCGCTTCCCTCTTTGAGACAAGGTATCCTCTTATTCAGGCTTTAGACACCAGGCTAGCCCACAAGACTTTAGACACCAGGGTAGCCCACAAGGCTTTAGACACCAGGCTTGCTGACCCACAAACTTCTAGGGAACCCTCCTGTCTCCGTCTCCCATCTTGTGCTGCAGTGATAGATGCTCACTTCTGTGTCTGGTGTGATGTGGACTTAGGGGATCTGAACTCAGGTCCTCATGCTTATTTGTGCAAGCGCTTGCTCTGTTGAGCCTCTCCCCAACCCAGCTTTTAGGAAGTTGTGTGAGCAGGCAGAGGTTACAGAGAGGTCTGATCCCACTGAGTGGCACCTCTGCTTTAGGAAAGTCTATGTGGTCTTGGAGATGTGTCGGTTTTCAAACTGTGTTGCGTGGAACCACGGCGGTCTTCAAAGCCCTGGCTTCAGCTGGAGCCACTAAGCTGTCTCTGGGTCGGTGTCTGGGCTGCCACCAGTGTCCTTGCTCCGACTTGGTTCTCTGTGGCCAATCGGGTGACGCCACACTGTTTGCTGAGAATGCAGCTGCTAGCATTCTTCATAACAGCTGTCAGCCTGCTCTTTTATGTCTGATCTTCTCCTCCTTTCTCTTCCTTTACTCAAGGCTGGCCTCACTGGCCCTCTTGTTTACAGATTTAAAACAAAACAAAACAAAACAGAAAAACCCAAACCTAATTTGTTTTGAGACAGGGTCTCTTGTGGCCACGACTAATCTTGAACTTGCTCTGTAGCCCAGATCGGCCTTACACTGCCTGTCTTCTTGTGTTCACCTCCTGAGCGCTGGCTTCTTTGTGTGTGTGTGTGCGCCATCATGCTTGACTCAGCACGTGTGTGTGTGTGTGTGTGTGTGTGTGTGTGTGTGTGTGTGTTACTGAGCCCCACCTCCTTCATCGCGCTGCTCAAACATTGCTTCCCCAGTGAGATCCATCCTGACCACACCGTTCAGATTGTGGTCCTTACCCTTCTTCCACCACCAACTCTTCCCGTGTGCTTTAGTCTGCTCCGTATTTCCTTTTTGTTACACTTGCTACCTGTGGGGCATCTGTTTCCCTTCACTAGACTCCATCCCAAGAGGACTCAAATGTGTCTTTCGTTGTATGTCGGAGCCCGAGCACATCAGACACAGCCTGGCACATTAGCCCCAGACTTGGGAGCTGAGCTCTGCCCTCCAGAGTCACCTCAGTCTAGTTATTTGACTTTAGACAAATCTTGCCATTGCTGGGTCTTTCACTCCTTAAACAATGAGGACATTAGCCAGGTGATCTCTGAGAGTCCTAATGTCTGGTGTCTACGTCGTATGACGGTTATTTGTCTGAGCGGGTTAAGTAAAGGTCAGTAATATAGGAGCGACATTATTGCCACTTTAGTAAACATTTTTTAAAAAAGGCACAATGGCCTACATTCTTGACTTCACCTACTGTTTATAACTCTCCATTTGTATTTATCATCCATGTATGGCTTGTAACTCACAAGAGACTTTCTAAAAAGTCAACTCAATAATTGTGGAAATGTTCCACTGAATTTTACTTCATAATTGTGTGTCTTTAAGACTTATTGCGCCGGACGGTGGTGGTGCACGCCTTTAGTCCCAGCCCTGGGGGTGGGGGGGCAGAGGCAGGCGGATCTCTGTGAGTTCGAGATCAGCCTGGGCTACAGAGTGAGTTCCAGGAAAGGCTCCAAAGCTACACAGCAAAACCCTGTCTCAAAAAAACAAAGATTTATTGCTTATCTTTTGTGCAGAATTTTTAAAGCCAGTAAGCTGGTTGGTAGTTTATTGGACTTTCATGAAAAATACTATTGAGGTTCAGCATTTGTTTGTCTACGTATCAATATATAAATACATGTATCTTAAATCTTTACTAAAAGATGCATTAGGAAGTAGACTTGCATAATGATTTGTGTATGTGAGAACACTCACGGTTCCAGTCATACCAGAATATGATTTATGTTCTTTCGACTTTCTTGGAAATTTGTATAACAACTTCAACCCCTTAGTTCTATTTCCTACATTAAATAAATCTTGTGAAGGGCGGTTTATGATGTAGGAGTTAGTTGCCATCTGCCGGAGAACTCACAGCTGCTGTTGGCCCTCGCCAGGACGAAATATTGACTCCATTTATATCTCTGTTTTCCTAGGCGTCTCTGTCTCTTCCGTGGCTTCTGAAAGCGACTATGCCATCCCACCCGATGCCTATTGCACAGACACGGAGTGCTCTCAGCCTGAGCAGAAACTCCCTAAAACCTGCTCCTCCTCCAGCGAAAGTGGGAAAAATGTAAACATTGAATCAGACTTTGAGACATTAATGAATCTGCTAGTTTGCCTTCCCAAAGGAAACAAAACATCATTTTCAAATGTTTTCTTTTCATTAGGAACCATTAGAAAAATCTGGCTATCTACTCAAAATGAGCGGGAAAGTCAAGACTTGGAAGCGGAGGTGGTTTGTCCTGAAAGGCGGTGAATTACTTTACTACAAGTCTCCAGTGAGTGGGCAGTGGCCGTTGAGACCCGAATTTCTCACACTATAAAGCAGACTCCCGGTGGTTTCCTTTCCTGTAACACAAAACTAATTATGGGGCCAGGAGAGATGTCTCAGCCCTGGCTGCTCTTGCAGAGGATGCTGATTCCATTCCCAGCACCTACATGGCGGGCTCATGACTGTCTGTAACTCCAGTCCCAGGGAATCTGACAACCTCTTCTGGCTTGTCCACGCACTGCATACACACAATGCGTAGACACACATGCAAGCAAAATATCCATACACATAAAGTAAAAATAAGGTTGACATTTTAATTATGCATTAATGCTACAAAACATTTCCTGTGATTGCTGTTATAGCTGATCTGTGTTTGCTTTTCCTCCTCTTACACAGAGTGATGTAATTCGGAAACCTCAGGGCCACATTGAACTCAGCGCCTCCTGCAGTATTGTAAAGGGAGATAACAAGCAAACAGTCCAGGTGCACATCTTGTGAATTTGTTATTCTCTTGGTACCATGAGAAACAGTTCTCGATTGAGGCTGGATTGTTTAATGCCTTTTTATTCATTATGGAATCAGTTTGATGTTAGTTAAAACTGTACTATGAGCTGAGAATGAGTATTTCACACTACTACCCTCTACCTTTTCTTCCTGTGTTCTTCCATATTTAATCTCTCGGGCATTTTCAGCTCTCAAAAATGTCAAGCTGTTTTAGGGGAGGGTTATCTAGTAAATGAATTTCCGAGACATTTGTAATCTAATCAATCTTTTTTTTTAAGTCAAATTTGAAGCAAGCTTTTAATTAAATACTGGCCAGGAAGGTGGACTTGGGCTAGGCCCACCCTCGGCTCCCCAGGGAACAGCCCTAATCTAATATACTATTAAATTCAAGAATGTTTGTACTTTAGTATAGAATTGGACAGTGATAGTTCTCCCATGAACTTCAGAAAGAGAAATCTGTTGGTGACCAGAGGCCCTGTACTGCCACTGTATTGGAGATGGCTGATGCCCGTCTTACCCAACATATACCTGTTTGCGTTAAAACAGCCTCTTGAGATAGTCTGCAATATCTAAATTCAGACACTTTGCTTCTGAACTGTTTCAATAACCATTATTTTTCTTGTTCCTGTGGAGGGTAGAAGACATTTGCTAGGAAGTTCATGGTTGCTTCCCAGTAGACTGGGGGTGCCTGAGGTTAAAATGAATGAATCAGGGAAGGCTCTGAGACATTACTGCCAAGAATTGATCGTAAAGTCCCGTAATGTTTGGGAAATTGGCAACACAGTAATTTGAGACTGGAATATGGTGAGTTCTTAGTAACTGGTCCCGTGTAGCACCAGGAATTGGTGTGGAAGTCCTCATTTGTTTATAGTTCATTTTCTCACTTCCAGGAAAATCCCCTTTTGCCCTGATAACTTCCTGTCTGACTATCATCATCTCCAGTCTTCTTGTTCAACAGCCTAGAGCTTGTCACACCGTGGGGAGCAGAGGGAAGTGTGACAATTGGAGATATAAAACCAGGACCCTAGATTTAATAGTGTGGACAGTGTCAGGCCCAGGTGTAAATGATTTTAGCTCAGTGGTCATCATTCTCACACAGTGGCTACAGAATTCTACATCTCCTGGGAACCAGGGACTCTGGGTGTGCCGTGTTTGCTTTCCTGTCAGTAATGATGTTTGACTGGACAAGGACTAAATCATCATGAGTGCCTCTCTGGTTGCTCCTTCTCCCATTCTAGCTGACCACCGAGAAGCACACATACTATCTGACTGCAGATTCTCCCAACATCTTGGAAGAATGGATTAAGGTGCTACAGAATGTTCTTCGAGTGCAAGCTGCTAATCCTCTCTGCCTGCAGCCTGAGGGCAAGCCAACAGTGAAGGGATTGCTCACCAAGGTAGGACTCGTGTATGCATAGCAGCATCCTAGGCAGCGCCTTTGGTAAGCTCCATGCATCATGAAGAATGGGCTTCAGATAATAATATGCATTTAATATTTTGTTTGGGGGTGGGAAGGGTGTCTTTAAAAGCATAGTGCCCAAGCGGGGGGTGGGGGGGTAGGGGGAGAATCAGAGATGAAAAAAAGATAAATTTGGCCACATGCAAAAATATAAATGGAAAAATTTGAAAAGGTCATTGAAAGGTGTGAAACCCAGTTAATATCCTTAATGTGTAATAAGCTTGGGCTGGGAAGGTGGCTGAGCAGATGGAGGTGTTTGCTGCCAAGTCTGAAGGCCTGGGTTTGATCCCTAAAACCCACGTAGTGGGAGAGAACCGGCTTCCACCAGTTCCTCTGACCTCCATACATGTGCATGCGCGTGCACACACACACACGTATGTACGTTAAATAAATAATGGAGTAAAAAATATTTAACGAGCCTTTTCTAATCAATAACCAAAGAGTGGATACCAAAATCCTGAAGGACACAATGGAAGAGGTGTAGATATGGTAGAGCTAAGAAGAAAGAGAAAAGATCAGCAATTGTAGCAGCAATCAGCTTGCTATCTCTAAGAATTTTTAATGCACAAATTGATATCATGAATATCATTTTTAAAATCTGCTTAAAGGTAAGACATTAAAAAAAAACATTGAAACTCAATATTGAAATGCACTTGTTAGCTAGAGTGTCATTCTGGAAGATCATTTACCAGTGTCCTGGTTCAAATGTTAACTCAGTAATTTTGGATGAACAGATGGATGAATATCAGCTTTGTGTGTGTGTGTGTGTGTGTGTGTGTGTGTGTGTGTGTGTACAATGTGTGTACCTGTTTGTATATGTGCATGTGTGTGTATATGTGTGTGCATGTATGTGGAAGACAGAGGTCAACCTCAGTGTTGTTTCTCAGGAGCCATATATCTTGTTTTTTCTTTCATTTTTAAAAAATTTTTTGCATTTATTTATATTATGTGAGCCTGCATGTGTATGTCAGGGGGAACATGCCACTGCAGTTGTGTGTGTGTGTCGCCTGGCAATACATCCTCATGTACTCTACCCTAAGTACTTACTCGTGGGAGACAGTTCGCTCCTTCCACCGTGTGGGCTCTGGGATTAAACACAGATCACCAGTCTTGGCGACAAGTGCCTTTACCCACCGAGCCATGTCACCAGCCCTCAGACTGTTCTTTGAGACAGGGTCCTCTCAGAGATTGACTAGGCTGTCTGGCCAGAGCCCTGAGGGATCCTCTTCTGCAACTGGGATTAAAGCACACCACCGTTCCTGGCTTTTTCTGTGGCTGCTGGAACTTGAACTCAGATCCTCATATTTACATAGCAAGCGCTTTACTGACTGAGCATGCCTCCCCAACCCCAAATATCAAATATTTTAAAAACACACTGTTCGGGGGGGGGGGGGGGGCTGGTGAGATGATGGGTCAGCAGGTAAAGGCGCTTTTCACCAAGCCTAGTGACCTGAGCTCAGTCTCTGGTGTCCACATGGTGGAAAGAGAGAACTGACTCCCTCTGACCTCCACCCAGGCATCCAAATAAAGCAATATCATTTATTTATTTACCCACCCAAATAAATAAAAGTAACTTTAAAATGAGTGTAAAGCATTTTTTTTTTAAATTGCATTTGATTCGGTCCTCTCCGTTTAAAGAATTTGTTTGAAGGTAGTCTGAATTTGCATAAGATTTAAATATAGGGATGTTCACCACAGCATGTTTTGTTTTCTCCTCTAATGGGAAGAATAAAATGAGGAATAGTTGACATACTCTGAAATGCAGAAGTCAAAAGTAAAGTGGATTTTGAAATACATTTACTGGGACTATTGAGATATAGAACTTTTTTTTGGGAAGGGGAGAGCTGTTCAAGATAGGGTTTCTCTGTTTAGCCAAACTCAGAGATCTGCCTGCCTCTGCCACCTGACTGCTGGGATTAAAGACGTGTACCACCATACCCAGCTATGATACAGAACATACTTACTACTCCAGAAAAAACATCTTTGCATAGCATGGTTTAATAATCAAGAAAAATTGCAATTGCCTTAGATGTGGGGTTGAGAGTAGCTTAAATAAAATCTTGTGTGTGATGATCCGTTTAAATGCTACAAAAGGACTCTTGTGTAATGTGTAATAACAGGCTGTTAGGTAACAGGCACAGTGTAGCATGGCATTATTACTCCTTTTTACTTAGGAATAAATGTCTGAATAGGATACGGACCAAGGTAGATTGGTTATTTCCATGTAGTTTTATTGTTTGGGAAATTTTGTTAACTGTTTCAGAATTAGTATTACTTCTCAAACACTTACTGAAAACAACACCTTTTCCCTCCTTTTATGTAAGATGGTTTCAAGTTAGCTGAGTTTTTTAGGACTGTCTATTCCCATGAAATGAAAATAGTT
Source organism: Peromyscus melanophrys (assembly GCA_902168415.1). NCBI lineage: Eukaryota > Metazoa > Chordata > Mammalia > Rodentia > Cricetidae > Peromyscus > Peromyscus melanophrys. The sequence goes on along the minus strand of CABHPR010126081.1, from coordinate 9,698 downwards.
TGTCCTACATATCAGCTCCAACAGCAGCTCCATGCAATATATAGACACTAATAAAATAGGGCGGTCAGTCAGCAGGTCTACTGTGTTCATTAAGGCCAAATGGTTTGGCAGAAGTCTTCAGCAGAGTGATATCTCTGGCTTGGTGTGAATCACAGTGCATTACTAGAGTTTCGCCATGTTAACTTATTACCAGAAATCCACAGAGTCTGCTTAAAAGGTGAAGGAATTTATTATGGAGAAAGACTCACTACAGCACGGGAGATTTATCATAGGGTCCTGGAAGTCTGAGGTACAATCCAACACTGTTCTTCAGCCTGGGTCTGTCTCAGCATCCAAGCCCACAAAGGAGAGAAGAGAGAGGCTAAGTAGTCTCAAGTCTTAAGGGTAGCCCTGAGCCACGCCCCAGGGGCAGGTACTTCAAGGTCATAGGTAGGTAGGAGAGGTACCTGCTACATTTCTAGGGAAGGTTCTTCAAGGTCATAGATAGAACAGATATCCACTACATTAACTCCTCTACGGGGAATTACAAAGGACAGAGCCACTTATTATTTCAAATGCTGAAAACATCCTGTTGGGCACTTTTGAGATTACACAGTAAAATATTTATATATCCGTAGTGATGTGCTTGTGTTCTGTTTATATCAAGAGGTCAAAGTTTTACAGGTGGGATATATATACTAGGCTGTCATTTAAATCTAATGATAATGTGGGAATGTGGGCGGGTGGTATTCAGTAATATTTACAAAATCTGACTGACTAGAGTAACACTGAGCACCAAAATTCTGAGAAAGAATTCACCAGTGTATTCAATAAAGATATGTGCTGTGTGTGTGTGTGTGTGTGTGTGTGTGTGTGTGTGTGTGTGTGTGTGTGTGTGTGTGTGTAAGCTAGAAGTTCATGTAAAGGGTCTTCCTCAATCACTCTCCACTTATTTATTTATTATTTACTTGTTTACTTACTTAATTATTTGTTGGGTTCTGTTCTCTCACTGAGCCTGGAGCTGACAGATTTTGTTGGACTGGCTGGCTTTGGGGGATCTTCCTGTCTCTGCATCCCCAACATTGGGATTATAGGCAAATGTGCCTTTCCTGGCCTTTCTCATGGGTTCTAAGGGATTGAACTCAGGTCCTCACGCTTGCTGTGGCAAACACTTTACTGAATGAGTCATTTCAGTCTTTTTTTTTTTTTTCCTTTTTTTGGTAAAATACTCCATTACCATTCAAACATTTACTTATTTATCGGGAACTTCGTGGCATTGTGGAAAATATACTTTAAAAATGAATACAGTGGTAGGCTAATCCCCATTTACTCTATAATTCGTAAACATGAGGAATAAGAGTTAGTTTTACCAACTGGCAATGGACAGAGAAGCCACCCCATGGGTGGGGGGGAGACCATGTGAATGAGGCATAATGAAGCAGAGTTCCCTGAATTAGCAACATTTGGAGACAGACACCAGAGACCTCTTTGTTTTATGGCAGGTTAAGTACTTTGGGCTTCGTCAAGAATTGTCTAGAGCCCTTCAGGGTTTGAAATGGGGACGTGGACATATGGATGTTAACAGTTGTTCTGCTGAGGAGGATGAATTTGCAGGAGGCATGGTTGATAGTCTAAGAACAGTTAAAGTCATGGCTGTCATGGACATGGGCTATGAACTGGTCGTGGGAAAAGAGAAGGAAGGATGAATTTAAATAGTGGCTGTTGGTAAAACCGGTCTTCTTAGATTGGGTTAGGAAGTAGACAAGGTTTTTCTAAGTGTCCAGATGAAGGATGGGATTAGATAAAGAATGCTTTGGGGAGAAAGGAGAGGCTTTCAGATGGACAGTCTGTTTGGGAACATACCAATGTAAGTGTTACAGCTCTGAAGGGAAAGGTATCCCAACGGAAGTGTTACAGTTCTGTTCCAGTGGGGGACGGTTTCCCCAGCAAAGTGTTACAGTCCTTGCTCTGGGAAAAGTATCCTTAATGCAAGTGTAGCAACCCTGCTCTAGCAGAGGAAGGTTTCCCCAGGGAGGTTGTTACAGCTCTGCTTGGAGAAATGTTACAACTCTTCCCAGCTTCCCCGAGTCTAACAGTTCTGCTCCAGCAAGGGAAAGTTTCCCCAGCCAAAGTGTTACAGTTCTGTTCAACTTCTGTAAGATCGTGACAGGTCTGCAGGGTTCTGGGGAAAGTTGTTACATCTGTGCTCTGCTCTGCTCTGGCCAAAGAGCATCCTTACAACAAACCTCACTCAAGAGATTTATTGGGAGGGAGGAATCCAGGAGAGTGGCTGTCTCCGCCAAAGTGGGAAAAAGGCAGCCCCAAACTGAACAGGCATGGGGCTTATATAGGGTTTCTTAGGGGTGGAACTATCCAAGGTGGTTATTTTCAGGATGGGAATCGGTAAGATTTCAATTCCTGATCTTAGGACAAGCTCAGAGATTGGTTCGATTTGAGCTTAGGGATTGGTTAGTTTTCGTGCTCAGGGACTGGCTGGATTTCAATTCCTGAGTTGATTAGGGACAGGGTGTATTTCCTTGGCTCTGGTCTCAGAGCCAGGGTGCTCTTTCACTGGCCTTTTTTACCCTACAATCAATGTTTTGAGTTTGTAAAGACATCTTACCTAGGAAACATCACAGGCTAGCAAGATGGCTCATTCAAGCAAAGGTGCTTGCTGCATAAGCCTGGCAAGCTGAGTTCAATCCCTGGAATTATCTCACAAAGTTGTCCTCTGACCTCCACATGTACATCATGACTTGTACACCCACACTCACCCAGCATACACTCTCACATACACAGTAATAATAACTGGTGTTTTGTTTTTAAGCTTAGGAGGCAATAGAACAGTCTACACTGGAGGAGAGAGCTGGCTGGGAAAGGAAGGCTTGCGGACTTGGCATCTTTTAAGTAACTGTTAGAACAATGAAAATTAGAGAAGTCATCCAGAAAAGAAATAATGTGACATTCAGAGCAAGAGATGGGGAATGGAATACTCCAAAATGTAGGGGATGTAGGGGAATGGATGGAAAATCCTGAGGGCACTGTCATGGAGCCTGGGAGTGGAACCCATGAGCAGGAGGGGGGGTCTTTGGGTCATCCTCAGAGAAGAGAGCATGTTGCAGTAGGGTGGAGGGTAAATGGGAGACACGTGTAGGGTGTGAGTTGACAGGGCTGTCTGTACTCTCCAGGGCACCAGAAAGAATCAAGCTGGGGTGAACAAAGAGGATGAGAAAGACGCGTGCCCTGTATTTATTAGCTGAGGAAGGAAGCTAGGAGACATGGAAGATTAAGAATAAGACCCAGAAGTGAGCGGGTGTGAATCAGGGAAAGGCATGATGGAGAGGCTAGTCTGGAAGGAAGTGAAGAGGGGTGTCAATGAACATCTGTATTCGAGGGACATGGAGTGAGGTCACTCTTGATGTCCTTGGTTTTCTTGGTCTCCCCAAAACAAAGGTATTTACTGAGAGCAGGGGAAAAGATTGGGTATAATCACTGAGGATATATGTAGCCAGAGACATTTGGGATTTATTCGTGTTACTAAGGGCTCACGAAACTGTAATGGTTGGGGTTTATATTAGTTATTTTTCTCTGATATCTTCAATGCCTCTATTAGGAGCAGAGACTTTGCATTTTGGAGACAGGAGCATAGTGACTTATTCTAACATCTTATTATATAAAATTTCAAATATGAAATAGATTTGGAAGAATCTTTACAGTAAGCATCCGTATTTCCACCACCTGGATTCTACAATTAACTTTTTCCTTGTTTTACTTCATGCCTATCAAGGTGATGGTTTGAAGTGTGTAGTTTATTATGAAATTTCAAATATCCAAAAGTAAAGGATATAATGCCCCCTTCACAGATTCGCCATCCAGTCTCAACAGTTGTTAACCGTGACTAATCCCATCTCAGAACACCTATCTACGAATAGCTTTCTCCTTTCTCACATCCTCCACTGGGCTGTTTAAAGGCAAGTGGAGGTGAAGTCTTGTTGAAGGGATTTGTTAGGAGCATAGGAATGCGATTTGGTCATGGGCCCTGGGGCAAGAGTTGTTTTACGATCAAACACCGGGATCCCAGGTTGGCAGAGAAGGAAAAGGCCAGGCAGGAAGGGAGACATTAGGAGATGGTTGGATCTGGGGACTTGAGGCAGGAAGCAGGTCAAAGAATAGCAATGGTGTGAGTGAGAGGGCTGGGGAGTACAAAGTGTAAGTTACAGAAGTGAGTGATTTCCAGTGTGGGAAAAAGGAGCTAGGGTGTGAGGACAAGGGGTGGAAAACATGAAAAGCAGCCAAGTTTATTGGAAATGGAAAGAGCACAACTGAAGAGATGCTTCAGAGGCAGGAGGGGAAGAGCCAGTGATACCCACCACCTGTGTGACCTGGAATAAGTTACTTACAGGCTCTGTGCCTCATTGTTCTCACCTGTGAAATGGGAGGTAATCAGTGACAACCCTCAAGTGTGTTGAAAACATGAAATATGTTTCATTTCAACATGTCGAGTGTGTTCGGACAATACCTGGTCCATCAGAAGCACTTAAAAAGGCTAGGTGTCGTCACAGGAGTTTTTCGTAGATACTGAAGTCAGCAAGGCTGGTGGTACTACAGGGATGAGGTGGCCGGAGAAGAGAGGAGACCAGGGGAGCTCGGGGTTTGTGTGTTGACAAAGCCTTAGAGTGAAATCTATTGCTTCTTCTCCAACGTTTAACACCACTGACATGGACGGCTTCTGTTATCAAGGCAAGGTCTTGATAGATTAATTTTTAAGTTATTTGGTGTGCCAAGCCTTTGAGGTGGTCTTTACATCTCCATAAGGATTTGTCTGGTATGATAGGCTTTGTTAAAATGTATTACAGAACCAGAGTGTGAAGAAATCCTAACATAAGATGCATGTGTAAAGTTGGGCTGTGTTTATACTTTTAAAGCGCAGCTTTTACGGGAGTTGGTAAAGCTTTCCACTTGCTTTTGGTGTAGATGCAAATATTGTTCCATTTTCAAAATAAATCATTTCCAAAATGCGTGAATTTCACTCTGGTTTTGAGGAAACTTCTTTCAGAGCTGTTTAAAGAAAAAGGAAAGGGTCCTGCAGAGCACTGAAAAGCCCAGGATATTTTTCTGTAAATATACGTTTCCAGATTTAATTTAACTGAGGCGTGCCTTGCCAAACAAAACCTACTTGTTTTTGTTGTTGTTGTTGTTTCAAAAGGAGCATTCTAAATCCACCAAAACATCAGTGGCAGAGTGATTCGTTAAAACTGTAGCTTTGAGAACCAAGAGGCTAGCTGGCTTTGTGGGTTTGAAAGAGGCCATGTGTTTAACAATTTATATATAAAGAAGGAAGCATTTATTGCAGCTACTATTATTTTTTATTTATGTGTGGTCTCATTTAGTCAAATGATAGCCCAGGGAGGTGTGTGCAGTAATCCTGTTATGACAGGGTACCTGGGTAAGTCACTTGCCTGAGGACACTGGAGTGTGAATGTGCGTGCGTGTGCGTGTGCGTGTGCGTGTGCGTGTGTGTGTGTGTGTGTGTGTGATGCCAATGCTTGATTGACAGGACCACCGTCAGGGGAGTGGAGTTTCAGGGCAGGTTCAGACAAGCACCAACTGTTCTGGAATGGGGTATTGGAATAGGGCTTTATCTTAGGCTTGCCCACTGGCGGGAATGGGTTTCTTCATCTTCTTGTAGAATGGAGGATGTAGTGGTGTCTGTCTGGTATAGACCTTCTGTGCCTGTACCCAAGCAGGACGAGGGCAGGTTGGAACCCACAGTCCAGAGCTACAGAAGCCACCAAGTTTGACCCCTTCTCGATCCTAAACAGATGATACAGTGTCCCCACAAAGACTGTGAGCTCTTGCAGAAGTAGGCTGTGGTACGTTCACGTCAGTTTCTCCGGTTTAACCTCCAACTCGACACAGTCTCGATTCGGATTCTGTCTCTGTCACTTCACGTGGGCCTGAGTGGAGCCGGTCTCAGCCTCAACATAGTGACAGCCTTTGATGGCCGTGTGTCATTCTGTGTGGTTCCTTCTGGAGAAAGCAACAAGTTTTTGTTTCTTTTTATTCAGGAAATCCCTAGCATTCTTCAGGTTTTAGTCTTCTTTGTTTGAGCATTGAAATGCTAACCCAGAGAGCCACTGGGTTATTGGAAATCTTTGAAGTAAGGAAACTGTGAAATAAACTTAATTGTGAGATTGGCTCTTGATCCTAGTCCTAGATCAAGAAGGTCCTCAGCTAATGCTGCCACCCGTTAACACAGTTCCTCATTTTGTTGTGACCAACTATAAAATTACTTTCAATGCTACTTCGTAACTATAATTTTGCTACTGTTATGAATCAGAATATAAATGTCTGTGTTTTCCAATGGTCTTAGGTGACCGCTATAAAAAGGTCACTTGACTCCCCCCAAAGGGGTCGCGACCCACATGTCGGGAACATCTGTCCTAGTCGGAAGCATCGTGTGTGACGCACAGCAGACTCTCGGGAAGTGTGGTGTGGTGTGCTGTAAAGTGAGTGGGCTGTGTGACTGCTGTCCGCCATCCCAGGCACGTCTCGGCAGCATTTGAGCAGTCCCCTGAGAACAGCACTTCCGCCCTGAGCAAAGCAGACACCTGGAGAGCGTCACAGAGAACGTATAAACTCTACTGCACTTTTCCAGGCTTCTGAACGACATTTTAATCCACTGAAATATAATTTCAGGTAAAACATGGCTACTCTAAGAGAGTCTGGTGTACGCTTGTTGGGAAGACCTTGTATTATTTCCGCAGTCAAGAGGATAAGGTATGTATGCATCTTAATATCCCAATGAGAGCAAGAACTTTGCTTGTGGTGGCTTAAAAAGCTTTCCCCTTTGACTTTTCTGTTGCTAGGCAAAAATCTAGAATTTTTGGTAAGTTGCTGTTATATTTATAACCAGGGTAATAACCTATTTGGGCTGTGATTGTAAATTTTCACTTAGCCCACCTCATTTTCTAACAACTGGAAAAGCAAAGCCTTCTTTTATTCTCCTCCTAACCTCCACTTTGCCATGCTTCCCAGTGTTCTGACAGATTAGATAAAGCTAGATGTGAACAGCCAGGAAGGATAGCCAAGGGAGGGAAAGGAATCCGGACTGTCGTCAGATGCCCAGATACCGCTGTTCATCCATTTGTCCCTGTTTATCTGTCTACTCACTTCTAAACTATTATCTTCCCTTACTCCCAGCAACTTGAGTAATCTTCATTTTAAAAGTAGAAAGATGGGCATCTGTCAAAGGTGAAATGGCCACAAGTCATTGTGGGCACTCAGTACCACCTTAGTGTCCCTGTGACTACATGCATTTAGCCAGTATTTATGGGCCTTGAGCACTTGTATAAAATGATGGCGTCAGCTCCACAGAACAGCAGCCTCTGGCTGGTTAGTTGGTTAATGGTACTAGACTTGGTCCAGGGATCGTGTGGGTCAGTTATTTCCCTGGTCCCCTTTCACAGGCTGTACTTCCAGGTCTACCAGATGTATATAACACATGGGCCGTTGTTCTCTCCATGGCTGGTGGGATGGGGTTAACAGTGCAGCCACAAAAATACATTCCATGTGAAAGATGGCGTGTTTAATTAAGTCTTCTTTACTCAGCCACCAGGTAGATGTTATTTTGTTTTCTATGCAATATCCCAGTAAGATCTTGTTTTTCATTGGCTCCTAACGGAGGTAAAAGTGCAACCCTGTGAATATTTGTGACAATATTCCAGGCAGAGGGAACACCAAACGCAAGGGCCCTGAGGCAGGAGCATGCCTGCGGTGTTTAGAAAGAATAAAGTCAATGTGACTGGACTGGAATCTCTTAGGAAAAGAACAGTGGGGGGTGAGAAAAATGACAGGGCCTGAACCATACGGGTCCTAGTAGGTCAAAGTCAAATATGGCTTTGTAAGGGAGACAAAATTTTACCTCTGTGTCGGTAGGGTTTTCAGCAGGCCTCAGAATTAAACTGGCCTGGGACAGATTATAGGAGAAAAGTATACAAACTTACTGACAGTTAGTTGTGTAGGACTCGTGAGGTTTTGTCAGGAAGTGAAGACCCCCCCTGAAATGGGACAAACAGTATCTTGGGGAAACAGGGAAAGGCCCAGGGACAGGCCGTCGTAGCTCACTGGGTGGAGAAGTGCCCAGCAGGCGAGGCCAGGCTGAATGACAGTTTCTGCATACGCTTCCCATCTTGATGCTGAGGATGTTGTTTTCAAGCCAGTTACCAAGAGCATCTTCCATATGGGAGCTTTGTCTCCGGCCTTGGAAGAGAAAAGGGGGGAGTCAGAGTACCCCCTTGTACCTGTGTTTTTGTTTTATTTTGAAAATAGCTATAGTTCAAAATACTCTTCGGGCCAAAGAGGTGTCTTTTGGCCCGCCGGGTCCTGCTACCCCCAGCTTTTACTCTGAGACAAGACACACCGGAGGATTTTGAACAGCTCCGGCACACAGTCTTCCCTGTCTCCCAGGAACACGAGGCTTCTATTTAGAAACAGACTGAAGGGATGGAGGAAGATTCTAATTAGGAGACTGTTAGACTAATCCAGTGTGGGGACAGCTGTGGTTAGTGGGGCTATGGCACTCTCAAAAGAGAACATATATTTTGAAAATCTTGTTGACAGAATTTATGTCAGGGAAAAAGAAGGGTCAGTACGCTGTCAGAGTTTTTGGCCCCAACGTTTGGAAAGATGAAGTCATCGAATGTGGTGGGGAAGGCTGAGAGGAGGAGCAGGTGGTTGAGGTAGACTTGTTGAAGGGAGTTTGAGATGCTGTTAGACATCCGAGTCCAGATCATGAGTCTGGAGTTAGGCATTTGGGAGTAGCTAACATCTGCTGGGATTAAGGCTAGGAGCTTGGATGAGATCACCCACCGTGTGTGTAGGTGGTCAGGACAAAGAGTCCAAGGACGGAGCCCTGGAATGTATCATAAAAATGGATGATAGCACATGTCTTTGTGGTTAAAGGGGGCTTTTTCACAGAAGGACATGCAGCCAGGCATGGAATGCATGCCTATAATCCCATTACCCAGGAAGCTGATGCAGGGGGATGACTGCAGTGCCTTGATATATAGTGAGGCATTGCCTCAACACCCTTCCCCACCCAAAAAAAAAAAAAAAAAAAAAAAAAAGGTACTCCCTGCAATTGTAAACCTGGCCTTGGCCAAATATTTTAGAAGCTATAAACCTGAAGAATGCTCTGTAATCTTCTTAACTAACATAAAAGTTTAAAAACAGAGACTAAATAACTAACATGAAAGACATGTTTATGTTAGTCAGTAAAAGAATAGATAAACTTTAACAGAACTAGCTGCAGGAAGGTTTTCTTACCCTCAAATTGCAATGGAAAGAACCGCTGTCTTTCTCAGTTACACACTTTGATAAATAGTCTGAGAACATTAGACGTTTATGGGGTCTGAGGTGACCTTCGTATCAACTGCCTGGTTATTTTTTTCTGTGAACAATATGGAGTCTCTGTCTACACTTTACTATTTGATCCACTAGCTTAACCAAACCTCTCATCAATTCTGAATTATTTTGGCTGAAATGTTACTGTATCGTGAGCAAGGAATCGGTCATTTGAGTCTAGCTGAATAATCTGATACATCCATCCTTGTTATTTTTTTTCCTCAAATGTTAAATGTCCAGTATCCACTTGCTTGTTTTACGTCACTATGGGGGTTTCTGCTTGCTGCTATTATATTTGTAACAAAGTGGAGAAT
>CABHPR010126080.1:906-21276 GCA_902168415.1 Peromyscus melanophrys | reverse complement strand
TCTCTCTCTCTCTCTCTCTCTCTCTCTCTCTCTCTCTCTCTCTCTCTCTCTCTCTCTCTCATATCTAGCAGTCACACTATAGCAAGAATACTCTTTCTAACATGTCCATAGGCCCCAAAGTTACTTATCCCCTTGTTCTCCAGATGTCCTTTCCTAGGCATGCTGTCTTTCTTTCTTTCCACAGCAACCTAAATAGAAGGCTGAAACCTCTTCAGGATTCTTCCAAAGTATGTTCTATACAAAGAGGTGGGCAACCAATAAGCAAGGAAGGCCATAGCAAAGTCCATGAAGATAACATCCAAAGAGATGGAAACGTCCTCCCCACAAAAATAGACACTCCCCTTTCCTCTACTGTCCTTTCTAAGCCAGGCCACCAACAGGGAATTCTGTCCCTAAATCTGCCCCTGATAGACACCTAACATCCTTACACTCTCTTCTGAAGATCTCATTTTTTTTCTAAAGGTATAGATCTTAAACATGGGGCCCATGTATGAGAAGGAGCAGGAAAATAATATAAATTGAGGTCAGATAGATCGTCTTAGAATCTAAATTCTTCAACTTCCTTGTGTGGTGATAAATTACTTTATCTCTTTTTAGCCCTGGTTTTTGTTATTATTGTTGTTGTTGTTGTTGTTTTTACATCCATAAAATGGAATGACAGTGATCCTTCCAACAAGACTTATGGGAGAATTAAAGATAACATATGTGTCTTTAATAGAATACACAGCAGAAGAGAACACGCAGAATTTAGTAGAATACACAGCAGACGGTAAATGACACTAAGAATCCTTTTGATGTTCCTGTCCCTCTTGCTATGATACCTCACCATGCTTGCTATAAGGAAGCAAGTCCCTCGTGTTCGATTTTCTCCTGTCACTACTGAAATTCCTGGGCTGTAGGTTGTAACCCTTATCTAACGTAGACCCAAGATGTAGGCTGCTCATAGGGCCCTAAGTGTAAACCATATCCCTAAAGTCTCCTCAAGAAGAAAGTGGCTGCTCAGAAAAAGAGTAACGATCATTGTGAGTATAGAGATCCACTCATCTCTCCAGACTGAATATCAAGAATTGCACATGTCTGCAGCTATTCCCTAAAAACATGTGTGGTTGAAGGGTGTCCCTTTTGTGGAGGGATGAGACAATAGGAAGACTCGCATCCTACTGGAGACCTCAAGCCAGCCATGTGTAACCTAAATCAAAGTCAACATGCACAAATCCTCTCTCTATTTCCTCCAGAAAATCTGTTCCATATCTCAGCTGCACAAGTCAGTTCTAAATCATAGAAGCAGAAAGTAGTGTTTAAAGGACAGCATCAGGTGGCAGTAAGACACAAGAAGCACCAGGAAGCTGGGTGGTGGTGGCACACACTTTTAATCCCAGTGCTCAGGAGGCAGAGGCAGCCGAATCTTTGTGAGTCGGAGGCCAGCCTGGTCTACAGAGTGAGTTCCAGGACAGTGAGGACTGTTACATAAAGAAACCCTGTCTCAAAAAACCAAATTAAAAGAGGAGGAGGAGGAGGAGGAGGAGGAGGAGGAGGAGGAGGAGGAGGAGGAGGAGAACCAGGAAGAAGGTGAACTTGGGGTAAAGGCAGGCTATCTTGACTCATAAGCCCTTTCCATTCAGAGAATTCTCCCTACAGTGCCAACCCAGAGGTTTGTGAGTCATGTTTTTATTCGGAATATAGCATTTCCTTTTAAGCCCTCATCAGGTTCTGTGGCTTCTTGGCAAATTTGGGGGAATCTCTTGTTATCCTTTGTTGTGATTTACAGAACCAAAACTAAAGAAGCATTCAGAATGGCTAAGAGACGAAATAAGAGTGAAGATCTCAGAACACAGCCTGAACAATGCTCTGATCCAACACACAAACTCCAGGCATCCTACCAGCACCGGACACCATTTCACCCTAGACACACCCGGGAAGTCACCCTCACCCTCAATGTGCCTTCATAGACATGACTCTCATTTATCTCTCGTCAGTTCCTTCTCCAACCCCTTCAGTGGCTTCTCCGAATGTTACCTTTCACCCCCAAGTCCCTGTACCTTCCCTGCCTTCTCTCATTCAGATTCTCTCTTAGAAAACTATTTCACAGGAAGAACACCACAAATCACTGTAATAATTAATAATGAGCATCACCACACATTCCACTGCCAAGATCAGATTCTCTTGTATTCACGTATACAATATGGCATATCAAAAATCTCTGAAAGTCACGAGTCTATATGGTTACCATAGTCAGAAATTAAAATTTTTCTGAAGGTCACAGTAGCATTTGAAATACACCCAAATTGTGTTGTTCGTAATAATAACAACAACAATAAAATTCATAATACATTTTGGAGTTTATGAACCACTTTCATTTTACCCACAATATCTCTAAGCCTCTGAGCAGTCAGGAACATGCCCGTTGCTTCCCAGCCCAGAAAGATGAGGGTGTTCAGGTTAGAGTTGTATAAACCAGGTTTTATGGTTTCTTGTGGAAATAGTAAGAAGATTTCTAATGTGCACATATAAATTCATAGACCAAGTGATGCATGTGATTAGCTTAACTGAGGCCCTCTGTGCAGCAGAACTCGTGAAAATGATTAGTATATGTTTATTAAAATTTCATCCTTTTAGAATGGAAAACCTGACAAAAAAGGGCCAGACAAATGTAGCTCCAGTCACCCAATGGGATCCAAAGCTTCCCCAAGTCCACCTTTGAAGTAGTAGATTTGCTCCCAGGCAGATAGCAAATAAGGTTTTGTTTTCCAAGGTGACTGTGGGCACAAGAGAGGAGGACACATATAGAGAAAGAGAGAAAACAAGCATCTCCCATTGCCCTCAGGCCCTAATTGTACAAACACACAGGCAAAGTAGTCACAAATCAAAGGATGTGGCATTTGCCTGGAGACAGTTCTTGGGGTACAGTCTGCTTTTTATTTCACCAATATACTAGTTTGTAAAATTATAGCATTCGTGAGATTCCTAACTCACACAAGTCTAAAAGCCCATGAGAGGGGAGAAACTACTCAATCATTGTTAGCCACAGATTGTCTGGGATGAGGGTTACAAGGTGATAGATTGGAGGCAAAATCTAAGAGAAAAATTCAAAGAGAAGCACTTGCTGACTTCCTTCTTGATCAGCAGTGGATCTGAGGGATTTGCCCTGGGACTTCACCTCTTGTGTGTCCCTTTAACCAAGAGTCTCTCTTCTTTGTTCATTCACCATTGCAGTAACATCCTAACTAGAATCTGAATCCCTAATCTCGGACTTTCTAATCCATCTTCTCAATGATAACCACAGCGATCTTTCTAAAGTGGCAATCTGACCATGGCATCCCCTTTAATAAAAAAACTTAAAAATCTCCAGTAAATCACAGCTGTCCGCAGATAGTGGCTCCATTCCCAAGCACTGAGTCTGGGGTTCTACATCCTTTGGCTCCATTCTGTGCCTCACTCCCAATCCTGCAATTCAACCTCACCAAGTTAATTTCAGGACACCATCTCCTGGGTGCCATATTCTGACACGTCCCCTTACTGCTATTCAAGGCAGGACTGAAAATCTGCTTGAAATGCCCTTCCTTTGTCCATTAGACAAACTTCTATAATGCTTCAGCTGGAATGGCACCTGGTCTAAACATCACCACCCCACCCCCACACCCAAGAAAACAAGTGCCACCTCTGCAGTGTGCTTTCACAGCCCTGTACTGACCTCTACCTTACATTGTCTTCAAAATGCTATAGCTGTTTCTCTTCTGATATGCCACCCATCTAGACTGTGATACAGGAATCACGTCTTCCACACACCAGCATATCACCATTTTGGGAGATGTTGGAGGACACAGAATAAATGTTCATGTGAATTTGTTGAAAAGAAGCTCATGAAGCATTCATGGAACTCCAAAGTACATTGTAAACTGTACTGGGAACTACATATATAATGCATTGGGATCACTTTCTAACAGTGGTCAAGGAGACAGGCAGCAAACTTGGTAAAATTAGTTCATCCATTTGCTCCCCAACATTGTCCATACATGACACCCAACTTCCAATAACATTTTTACTAGATCATAATAAAATATGAGTGAAGTAATGCAGGAAAATTGTCTATGGTTCTCTCTCTCTCTCTCTCCCTCTCTCTCTTTCTCTCTCTCTCTCTCCCCCTCTCTCTCTCTCTCTCTCTCTCTCCCTCTCTCTCTTTCTCTCTCTCTCTCTCTCTCTCTCTCTCTCTCTCTCTCTCTCTCTCTCTCTCTCTCTCTCCCCCCCTCCCCGTGTGTGTGTGTGTGTGTGTGTGTGTGTGTGTGTGTGCGCGCGCGCGCGTGCACGCGCATGTGCAGGTCATAATAAATAATTAAATAAATAAATAAACCTTTGCTTTAATAAGATAAATGGGATGAAGGTTGTGTTTTGATTTTGCTTATTTGTTTATGCCATTACTTAAGCCACTAAAAATAAGCAAGCCAATATTGTAACAGTCAGGGTCTCAGCAGGAAATAGAATTCACCCCAGATGGTTCAAATAAATAGGTGTTAAATAAAAGAATACTCACAGAGCTGGGAAGGTTGGGAGAATAAACAAGTATGGTGAGGGAGCCAGAAGGGTCAGAGGGGAGAAGCAGTGTCACTGGAGCCTGGAGAGAGCTGGGACCACAGAGAAGGAGCTACTCAGCAGACACCACAGTTTTGAGGGGATACCACAGCTCCCAGCATGCAGAGCGGTTCTCCTGTACTACTAAGTCTCCTACCAAGAACTCCCATTGGTCACAGCCAACTGGAAGCGACTCAGCATGAGGTCAGCGTCCTGTGCACAGGGCAGGTCAAGATGGACACACAATGAATTGAGAAAAGGGAAGAAAGGGTAGTATGCATCATTTACCTGTTTGTTTGTTTGTTTGTTTGTTAGCAGATCTATGAAAACTAACTCTTTGCTGATCTAATAGCTTGAGCTTCCAACAAGGAAACACAGTCCTGAATTGCAGAATGATCCCTTGTATTCATTACTTATCTCATCACTGTTCAAAATAGCTAACAAAAAGCATGTAAAGCCGAAGGCGTTTGTCTTGGCTCACAGTTTGAGAGTACAGTCCATCCTGCCGGGGAAGGCAGGAGGCAGCTGGCCATAGTGTGGTGACAGTCAGCAATCACAGAGAACGCTGCACCCTCTGGGCTTTCTCCTTTTTATGCAGTCCAGGAGCCCAGCATGAGGAATAGCACCCCAGACACCCAGGGTGGGTCTTCCACCTCAGTCAGACCCCTCTGCAAGCAATCACACATAAACCTTCAGCTGTTTTCTAGGTAGGTGATTCTAAATTCCATGGAGTTGACAATCAAAATCAACCATCATGTACCTCCTGGTACTGGTGTACAACCTTAACCTTAGTCTGGTCCTTTACCATCTCAGCACTATATTCTGTCTTCTGGGAGAGGTGTGTGTGTGTGTGTGTGTGTGTGTGTGTGTGTGTGTGTGTGTGCATGTTTGGAGCATATACACGACGTTGTGGGTTTGTGCACCTATTTGCACCCTTGCATGCCCATGCTGAAGCCAAAGCAGGCCCAGGGTGTCCTCCTCCACTGCTCTCAGCCTTTCTGCCTTAAGATATGGTCTCTCATTGAACTGGAAGCCTGCCATTTTGTCAATGATGGAGAGCCAGAGTTTCTTTGGGATCTACTTGTCTCTGCCTCTGAAGGTGGAGTTGCAAGTGTTTGTGTCTGTGCTTGGCTTATATGTGAGTAGAGGAGATTTGAACTCAGGTCCTCAGGATAAGAGTAAGTACCCTTATCCACCGAGCCATCTCCCCAGCCCCTCAGCCCTATATACTTCCTTTGCTTGTGCAATGGCACCAATGGTCACTGTCCTACAAACTTCTATGGTTGCTGCAAAAGTTTAACAAGGCAATGCGTATTAAAAAGACCATAAAGTATAAAGTACTACACTCTAATTTGGCACAGCCATATCTGAATGGAATGGCAGAAGTCATAAAGCCAGCACAGCTGCTTGACAAAGATCCAGGAAAGCTGAGGCATATGATGATTGCATTTCACCTTTGGTTTTCATCTCCACCTGTTGCATACTTGGGGCACTTTTAATAATTGTACAATTTGAAAATATTGGATTGATGGGAAATCCCTTATAAATCATTTATGCCTTCTTCCAGGAATGCTGCTTCTAAGCTTCTCCAGGTCAGTCCTGAACATATTATTCCCCCACCACACACACATTTTTAAGGAGATATCCTTATCTGCTTGAAGGTCTTCCTTACGCCTTGGAGGTTGTGCCACATAAAGAAGCCAGAGGTCTCTTCATGAGGTTATGACTCATTCTTGAAACATCTGTCCCTGTACTTACACAGGAATATTCAAAACAAAGTAAACTTAAAAATGTCAACAAGATTCAGTAGGCTAGAGTAGCTGGACACAGTTCAGTTTACAAGCCTCTTTCCACTGTATACTCGGACAATAATTGTTGCTGGAAAATTTCTCTCGAGCTCCCAAGTCCCGCCAGCTCCCAAGTCCCACCAGTCCCAGAAACTATTTACAAAATAAACACACAGACGCTTACATTATTTAAACTGCTTGGCCATTAGCTCAGGCCTATCATTGTCTAGCTCTTACTCTTATATTTAGCCCATTTCTATTAATCTCTACTTTGCCACGTGGCTCGTGGCTTACCGGTACTTTACATCTTCCTTGTTCTGGCCGCGGCTCCAGGCAGTCTCTCTCCTTTCACCTTCCTGTTCCCTCTCCTCCCTTCTCTGTTAGTCCCGCCTATACTTCCTGTCTGGCTACTGGCCAATCAGTGCTTTATTGATACAGAGTGATATCCACAGCAAATAATGTAGCATACAACTCTGCCCTACACAGAGACATATTGATGAGCAAAGCATGGAGTAGAAAAATGATAAAAGAATGAGATGTCAGGACCTCCCTCTCTTAGAAATGTTAGCTCACACAGAGCCACTATGGTGACATATGACCAAGGAACAACAGAATGCCAGGAACAGACATGCAGACAAATTCTATAAAGATATAAAATACAAACATTGTATTATGCCAGAACTTGAATAATAACTGCAGCAGCTTTTTAGCCTGAGGATTTTTCCTTGGCACTCTGACTACTAAGAGTTAATAATACACTGCTTGGGACATGGCAAAAATGTCCAGGTGGCTTGAGAATTTTGTTTTGGTCTAGTGTCCTTGAAGCAACCAAAGCTACCAGCCTGAGAACAGGCTGTCATATGCCTCTAAATTCTTAAAAATTGGGTTATGGAGTTAATGAGTAAGAATGATAACTCTGTTTATTAATGATGTCAAAACTTGAGGGAAAATGATTGGAAATGACAACTCTGTTCTATCACAGTTTGTTAATGATGACTAAAAGATGAGCAAAAGAAAGTGAAACACATGTCCAAAACCAAAAATAATATGATCTATGTTTTGGAACATCATGGATGTATCCCTGATTACTAAATTCTGTATAAGTAAAGAAACACTCCAGCTGCTAGTCAGTCAGGCTGCAAGATTCTCCCAACCACCATGGCCTGGCTCACTTCCTTCCCCTGCTGACTCCTTACATCTTCTGCTGGGACCTGTCCCACTAGGGATGACTCCTGTATGCTTCCTCTCTGTCCATCTCTCCTAAAATGAAACTAAGAAGTATCTATCCCATGTCTGATTCCTCCATCACTGTTCTTGCATCCACCCATCTTCAGACCCTGCCCTCATCCAGAGCTGGACTCTGGCATTAATTTAATCAACACTTACATGCTCTATGCTAAGCCTTTAACAAATAGTAATCCTGTACATCCCTCAGGCAAGTTTTGCCCTGTAGTAGGTGGGGCATATCCTTTCTTCAGGATAATGTACAAAGAATGAAAATTACCCTCACATTTATTGTCAATGTTACAACAGGGATGAACTTTACAAATTCTGCACCAAGAAAGCTAACCTAACCTTTCTACACCATGCTAAGAGGATTTAGGAGATCCTGATGGTCTTATTCAAAACATGACTAAAATTTGCCTGATTTCCATATATTCTACTGCTCAAGGAAAATAAGAACCAGTAGCAGGCTATGGGCACTGACTGTTACTACTACTCCATTACTACTGCTTTGCTGGCCACATGCAAGCCCCTGTAGTGGCCTTGGGATAGATAGAACATTCTCCTGGGAACATAAGACAGTTTTAGAGCATTTCTTCAACTTGTTTTTCCCAAACACTCCAAAAAAAGCAGTTGTCATAAAAAGATACCTTAACTAGTCCCATCAACAACCAATCAATAATCAATGTGGTCAACTACCAATTCACTCTGCCTTGTCAACCATGATCATCTGAAGATTTGGGCCAAGAGAAGTACAAGAGCCATCTCCTTCCAAACACCTTTCCTCAGGCCTGATCCTTAATGAAACATGACCATAAATCATCACAGAAGGAGAATTTCAAATGGTGATTTTAGAGGGCATGGTTGGAAGTCAAAAGTCTTTGAATTTAGTTAAACAGTATCCTATAGATGCACAAACCCCAAGCAGCAACTGGGCCACAGGAAGAAGGCAGGTCTGGAGATTGCTGTGGGATAATGCTTTTGTACACTGGTTTAATAAAACGCTGATTGGCCAGTACCAGGCAGGAAGTATAGGCGGGATAAGCAGACAATGAGAATTCTGGGAAAAGGAAGGCTGAGTCAGGAGACATCAGCCTGCCTTCCAGGGAGGAACATGTAAATGACACACAGGTAAAGCCACAGAAAATGTGGCAACATATAGATTAACATAAATGGGCTGAGTTTAAATGTAAGAGCTAGTCAGTAGTAAGCCTGAGCTAATGGCCGAGCAGTTTTAATTAATATAAGCCTCTGTGTGTTTACTTGGATCTGAGTGGCTGTGGACTGGGTGGGACACAGGAAAATTTCCAGCTACAGGAGGTCATAGAGAATGCAAAGGTATGCATAAGCCATATCATGGGGCTGAACCTCAACAAAGTAGGACAATCATTTTTTCTTTATATTATTATATAAATGAAATAACAAATACAATACTCCTGATCTGATGCCTACCTATAGCAGGCAATTACCAAATAAACATAATGATAACTGTGAGTCTAGACTACACTGTCCCACACTAGAAGGAGTAGCTGAAGATGAAAACATCCCAAGTGGCTGAATGTTAGACTTGGTTTTCTCTTCAAGCAAGAATCAATATTAATCAATGCTTCTCAGCTGGGGTAGATAGTTACAGTTTGTCTGCCTAGCACGCCTCCCTATTCCTGAGGTTAATATTTGACTTTTTTATATTTTTATCCATTTATTTTATGAGGGTACATATGTGTGGAGGTCAGACGACAGCTTACAGGAGCTCAAGTCTCCATGTCCACCATGTGGGACTTGGGGATCAAACTCAGTTGTCAGGCTTGGTAGTGGCAAGCACCTTTATCCTCTGAGTCATCTTGCCAGGCCAGTACTTGGGGTTTCAATAAGAATAGTGTCTCTCCTTCTAGCTCCCTCGGCCCTAGGGGAATTGACCAGTTATACTTTACACCCCTTGAGAGTTGTGTGATTATCTAGACAAATCAGAGCTCTTCCCATGGTTCTCCAAATTGGAACCTAGAGATAAAGGTTTTTTTTTTTTCACCCAGCAGTCAATACTAAAAAGAAGTGGTCTACGACCTGTCTACACCCAAATCTGAAGTCTTTTAGTGAGAATAAATTTTAGCCAAGGGAAATATTAAGGGCAGAGCAAAAGCAAAGGGGAGTACATGAAAGCCTGGTGAAAACCGAGTGCCTGTTTCTAGGCGTCCTTAAGGTCAGCTGAAGCCCTACTTCCCCTTCCTCCCCTTCTACACAGTCACATGCTTCTTCTCTGCTTGTGCCTGGTGAGTTGTGTTAGCCCTGCCCACCATGCTGAATATCAAGAGGCCACTCATCTAAATAAAGAACAACCCAACTTAAAGTGCAGACTTCTCCCGCTGGTCACGACACAGGGAAATATCCCTGGGAAGAGGCCTCAGTGGAGACAAGAGAGGAAACATTTTTCCTTCTTTTAGCCAGCCACGACAAGTTGTACCATGTCCCACACACAGATCTAATCAGTGTCCTTAGTTTCACAGTCCAGAGCTGAACGGGTCAATGAAAAACCATAAAATAGGGCTAGCAAGATGGTTTTCCTGAAGCTAAGCCTAATGACTTAAGATCGATCTCTGGGACCCACGTGGTAGAAGGAGAAAACTGATTCCTGAAGATTATCCTCATGGCGTGTGCAAGCACTTAAATAAATATAAATTATTAAACAGAAATAATTTTAAATAAATTATAAAATAAATAAAGATAATTTCATTTCAATCATAAAATAATAATTACACAGAGCATAAAGGGAATATTATTTTTCTATTGCTGTGATAAAACGCCATCACCAAGGCACCTTGTAGAAAGAAGTTTTATTTGAGTTTATGGTTCCGGAGATAAAGTTCATCCTGATGAGGGAGACATGGCAGTAGGTGGCTAGAACAGGAACCTATACAATCACTTCTTCACCCATAAACACACAGACACCAACAGAGAGAGCAAACCAGAAGCAGGCAACTATAAGCTATAAACTCTCACAGCTCACCCCAGCGATGTGTTTCCTCCAGCAAGGCTACACCTCCTCATGGTTCCATCACCTTCCAACGTCACTACTAACTGGGACCAAGTGTTCAGAAACATAAGCCTGTGGGGGAGTATCTCATTCAAGCTACTTCAAAGCACATCTTTAAAGATGCTTGCTAAACCGAGGTCTGTCTGTCTTTGTGACTTATTTCCCATCTTTCAGAACTCGTCCTGCGGACTTGTTCCATTTGAAATGACTAGTACTCGGTTTGTCTCACCTGTGCCTCCCTGCACAAGTTTAACAACCCCTTAACCGGTCTGTAACACACTCAATGAAATGAGCCCAAGCTCCTGGCTGTTACAGAAATATCAACTTGATATGAAACTTCTAAATGCTTACCACTCATGACTGAACTTCTCTAGTCGCAAAGTGAAACCCCACAGAGCTGCGCCCAACAATGGCCTGATTTTCCAAGGCAAAGGGGCACCAGGCATCTCAGACAGCTGTACAAGGCCGGAAAGAGTAAAGTGATAAGGAAAATGGAGCTCGCTCAGGGAGGTTAAGCCTGGAACAAATGTGCACTTCCAAGCAGCTCTGACTGGCTCCTAGGTGAGGACAAGACTTAGCTTCACTGTGATACCACATTCTTGAGAATCAGAGGACAGTAGAGAAAACAAGGAATAATGAAGAGGATCATCTCTGGACCCAGCACCTTCTAGGTTGCTGTTTTTATATATATACTCTTCTCTAGGTAGCTGGCCCTCCAGGAAAGATGAAGGTCTGACTTGGGATTCTATGGCAGTACATAGCTTAACTCGGCAGCCAGAATTGTAGAGGTGACTGCAGCCATGTTGAACATGTGAATCTTCTCACTAAGCACTTCCATCTGTTCTTAACCTGACTCACCTTGTCCCTGAATCTCCCAGGAGAGAGTGAATAGAACAATAGAATCCCCTGGCCAAACCAGTGGATATGAGTTAGTTAGCACCAAAGCTGAGTTGTTCCCCACAAAGAGACGAAGAATTTGAAATTCTGGGGTGTGTAAGTTGTTGTTTTTTTATAACAACTCCTAAACTGAGCGGCATGAATTGAAATATACGTTGAATACAAGCGTACAGGTCTGCTAGAACTGGTTAGTTTTCTGGGTCAGACCTTATGAATCTTGACTGGGCTTGTTCATGTGGTCCACAGGGGTACATCAGCTGAGGTGTCTGATGCAGAAGGGCTTCATTCATGGCTACTAGTTGGCCAGGCTGCTCACTAAGGTGTCAAGGTTGACTCATTATTCCTTAAGCTGGTTTGGTCTCAGTCACACGACAGTGGCAAGGAAGGACCTGAAAGAGTAGGGGTTCTTCTGAGGCCAGTGTTGACCTTGAACTTTACCACTGCCTGTTCACTTGTATCAAGGAAATCATAAAGATTGCCCCAATTTAGGAGTAGGGGACAGGCTCTAGCCCTGGTAGAGGTAGTTACAGAGTAACACTGCTAAGGGCAAGAATTTGGGGGAGCAGAAAATCAAGGGCAATCTTACAACCCCTCTGGCTTTCACTTCCCCCCGTTGGTGGTTATTCTCCATTGCTACATGCTGAGTACTAAACATCCAGCTCCTCAAAATCCAGCCCTGAACCACAGAAAATTTCCCAAAATGCATCCAGTCTCCCCCACTTACTAAGTAGGGTTCAGATCTAATTTTGTGTTTTATTTTAAATTCCAACCAATATTGAGTTGAACATCCTTTTTTGGATGGGAGAGGGAAGAATTAGCCAAAGAGTTCTTGAGAACATGTCATCTTTTGTCACGTTAGAAACACACATGCAAGAATGTGAAAATGACAGCATTCGACATTTAATTCATCCCATCACTCATCCGTTCAATAAATGTTGAATTGCTACACAGTGGTGCATGCTATACAAAAGGTGTATATAAAGACAATGTATGTCTGAGCAGTGTCCTTAGAGAACTAGTACATCCATGGTAAACATTGACGTGTTTGGTACCCCAGTTGCCCTAAAAACTACAGCTGTTTCTTTACTCCTTTCTCTTTTTGAGTAGCCCATGGGGTTCCTCAAAATTGTAGATCTCATTTTATCTGCATTTAACACAAATGAAGTGCTCTGTGAGTGCTTGCTGAAATAAAATTAAGTAAGCATCTGGAACAGAAGAAAATTATCAACGTTTAATGTAAAGTTCGCTCTTCCTAGATAGGATAGTTTGATTTACAGCTCCCCTACTTTTAACAGAATGAAAACACACAGAGAGGGTGTAATGAATCTCTAAGCCAGAACAAGGGCATTTTTATTTTTCTCTTCTCTCTTCCAGGAGCATCTCCTCTGTGGTTGGAAGGGAGAAGAAGATAAACAGCGGACGCAAGCACTTCCGAAGCTGGACTATCAACAAAAGATCTTCTCAATCAATTCACCACCAGAAACGAGGCAGGCACTGCTTAGAAATGCTTCACAAAGAAGCCCAGAAAAGGCTCTAAGGGCAGACGCAGGAGATGAGAACTGAGTAAGGTCAGGAAGCTTGTGTCTGTAGGCCAGAAACCACTAATAGGGTCCAGAATAGATGATTCAAAGTGGGCCAAAGATGCATTTATTTCCCTGGGGGCAGTTTCCATTCCAGGGATGGGAGACAACCCCCTCAGTTGCTCTCCCCAGGCTCTGTCTTCTCTGCCAGCACCAGGCCAGAGAGGCCAAGGCTACTAGCAGAACAAGAAGCATTGAGGAGAATCACCAACTTGAACATGTGCCAGCACCATCTGCAAATCCCACAGACTATAAGACAGAGGTAGACTCTCCCCATTGAATTAAAGATGGTGCCTAGCTAAAGTTCAAGCCTAACATCAGCCCCACCTCACTGGTCCTGGTACATCCAGAGTCTCAGTGTAGCCCTGAGCTGCTCAGGCCCACAAGTATGACTTAACTGCACACCTTGAGGTCTAAAGAACAGATATTCCAAAGAATCTCTCTTCCTTTTTGTTTTCGTTTATTTGTTTAGTTGGTTGGTTGGTTGGTTGGTTGGTTGGTTGGTTGGTTGGTTGGTTATTGAGTCTTTCTATGTAGCTTTGGCTATACTAGACCTTTCTCTGTAGACCAGGATGGTCATGAACTCACAGAGATCCACCTGCCTCTACCTTCTAAGTACTGAGATTACAGGTATGTGCCACCATGCTTGGCTGAATCCCACTTTCTAATTTTTTTTTAAAGCACAGTCTATTTTTTAAAAGTAGTTTTAGGTTCATAAGTAAAAGTAAACAGAACTAATATAACCATTTTAAAATTTATAATTAAGATCAATATATACACTTTGAATTCCTGTTATGAGCCACATGCTGGATGGCAGCTTGCAAATAAGAATGCATTATCCTGTTGCCAAAATGCTCCCAGTAGGTGAAAGGGAAATACACAGATGATTACAAGGTTGGGCAATAGCCAGTGGGACAAAAAGAGGTAGATAAGGTCAGAGTAACTCAGAAAAGAAGCTCCTAGAGTATGCAGGGGACCAGGAAAGTCACATGGGCTAGGCAGGGTTTGAATTGAACTTTGAGGAACTTATAGGGTTTTTATATTGATTAAGGAACCCCCAACCCAGGAAATGTTGATGTCCTTATTGGCCTCTGCCCAAACCCAAGGACAAAGAGGCCTTAGCAAAGGGTCCCTGTGACTGTGTTCTCTAAATCCAGGATGACGTTATGTGCATCTTTGTCTTTCTGCTCTAATTCTTCTTCTTCCCTTTTCTCCGGTCTCACCATGAATGCAGCAGCTCTTTGCAGCCCCTTCAGATTAAGTGACTCATCAGATGGCTTTCAAAAGTTTGACTTTGGTTTCTGCTCCAGATGTCACTGCACCTCCTTGTCACACCTCTGTCCTACCCACCCTCAGGGGAGAACACACAGATGGGTTTTTCTCATGACATCACACCAGAATTCAGAGACCTTGACCCTCCTGCCTGGAAAAGGAATAGGAGGTGGAACCATTTCAGACACTGAAGGCAGATGAGCAATAGAACTTCTTCTCTATCAAGAGTGCAGGCAGGGGGATCAGGATCTATCGCTGGGGCATGGGCAGGCTTTTGGGAGCCCGGTACCTGTGGTGTGATGCCTTGCGCAGCCTTGGTGCAGTGGGGAGGGGCTTGGACCTGCCTAGGCTCAGTGTGCCAGGCTCTGTTGACTCCCCATGGGAGATCTTGATTTTGGGGATGTGGGGATGTGGGGTGGCTTGGGAGGGAGGGCTAGAGGGTGGGAGGAGGAAGGAGGTGGGATCTGTGGGTGGTATGTAGAGTGAGTAGAAAATTTCTTAATATAGAAAAATGAAAAAAAAAAAAAGAGTGCTCACTCTACCAGCATTCCAGTGTCCCTGAATCAAATAGAACTAAGTGTCTGAGACACATGGGAACCAAGTCCAGAGAATTCCAAGTTCATCGGGTTGTAGGCAAAGGCTCTATTATATATAACATTGTCCCAGATGAGAAGGTGCCTAGAGAAGGGATTTTCAACATACCTCAGATCACACACTGATGTTTGCTTTATCAATTTTTCTTTTGCTATGATAAGATACATCATGACTAAGACCATTTACAAAAGAAAGAGTTTATTTGGGGATCATGGTCCATGACCACTGTGGTGGGAAACATGGCAGCAGGCAGGCAGACAGGCAGGCAGGCATGGCATTGGAGTAGTAGTTAGTAACTGAGAGCTCACATCTTGATCCACAATCAGGAAGCAGAGAAAACAAACCAGCAACGGCATGGGCTTTTGAAACCTCAAACCCTGCCCCAGTTGCACACCTTCTCCAACAAGGTCACACTTCCTAATCCTTCCCAAGCAGTTCCACCAACCAGGGACCAAGTATCCAAACATATGAGCCTATGAGAGTGTGTTCTCATTCACATCACGGCAATATTCTTCATCAATTTGAACATTTCTAATAGACATTAAGTAGACAGACCTAAGGATAATCCCTCCAGTCATTTTCTTAGGAAAATAATCAGACTCAGTCATTACACCCTAACACTAAGCAGTCCCTCTCAGAAAGGAGCTGTCATAATTAACCTCAGCAGTCAACTTGACACACTTAGAAATGGGGAACCTCAATTGAGAAATTGCCACCCATCAGACTGTCCTGTGGCCATGTCTGTAAGGCATTTTTAAATTGCTAATTAATGTAGGAGGGCCCAGTCCACCATGGGCAGCAATATCCTTAGGCAGATAAGTCTGGGCTGTATAAGAACAGCAGCTGAACAAGCCAGAAGAACAGATTCCATGGTGTGCATCTCAGTTCCCACCTTCAAGTTTCTCCTTTGACTGCCCTCAGTGATGGATTTGGTCACAGTGTTTATCATAGCAACAGGGGAGCAAACTAGGACAGAGGTCTTCTTGCAAACATTGAGAGCCTTGCTTTTACCGGGCTGAAAACCTCCAACACAATAAAAAAAAATTATGGATCTCATAACAATCTCCATAAGCCCCTCCCTATCCTTTCTCTAAAATTGGAGTGTTTTCTCAGAGACAACCCTAGTCTCAGTCTATATTAAGCCCATTGACAAAAACTGAATTGTTTCATAAATAAGAACCTCCTTTCTCACCGGACTGTGAGCTCCAAGAGGGTCAGAGCAACAGGCTACATTTGAGAACCTACTGAGAGTCGTTCATACATTGTTTCACGGATGCATCCATTCTTTTATCCACCTACTCGTTCATAGTGTAGAGGCTGTAAACTGTAGACAGGTCCACCTGTGTGGAACACAAAGTCCACCACTTACTAGCTGTCTCTCTGTCTATTAACTGGAAATGTAGTAGTAACTACCCTCTATGTTCGTCTGTAGAAGAAACAAACCCTGAGTAAAGTATCCGGCACATATACTATCCATTATGGTGAAGATGCTGCCACTGGTGACAGTGATTGTGGATGATGGTGGTAGCGGGGGAGCGCGAGGAGGAGCCTGCACAAAGGTGAAGGGTTGAGATGCAAAAAGCAAGTTGTTGCAGCTGGAGTGCAGACAGATACTACTGTCAGAGCCATCTCTGAATAATTCAGGCTGGGGATGTGCTTCTGTTGCTGGGCTTTTTAAGATCGGTTGCGATTTCAAAGGCAAGACGAGACGCAGCCGCTTCCCTTGCACTTCTCTGTTTACACGGGTCAGCTGCCCACCTGCAATTAAACCTCGAAGAGACTTCAGGAGGCCTTAGTGTTCAGCAGCTTTTGTTTTAGCCGTCCTTTCCCAGGCTTGTCTCCTCAGTCACCTGTCAATGTGTCGCTTCCCTTCTACCTTCCCTCTAATGCGTTTGCTGAAAAACAATTTCCAAACTCTGCTAGTTACCAAGAGAGACAATGAAAAGGAGAAAAGAGAGCTGGAAACGTTCTTTGAAGAGTCAAAGATTCTAGCATTCCCCTTCTCAAGGCTCTGCCTTTGACTGACATTGAGACCTGTTTAGAATCTTTCTCCAGAATCTGAAACGGCAGTCCAGAGAATCGGTTTGGGGTTATGATAGTGAATTTGTTTGGTCTGCACATTTCTCTGTATGTTCAACAGCAATCTCTTGAGGGTTTCTAGTGGGGAGGACGTGAAAGAATGGGGGCTTCCCAATCCCTTAAAGCTACCACTGCTTTCCTTCTGGGACTGTTTGCTTTCCTGCCACTTTTGGAAGCCACCATTTTGCCCTCTACGTACTGCCCAGGTCAAGCGCTGTTTCTGCTCATACCAAGTGACATTCAAGGTGACAAAACTAAGTGAGGTCATTGAGAATACAGGTAGACTTAAAATCCCTGAGGAGTGAGTTTCAACAGCTCTCATCAAAACAACCAGAACATTGAGAGAGACACATCAGGGGAAGACGCAGAGAAGCATCCTATTGGTGATGTAAATAAGTAAACATATGGGACAGCCCTTTGAGTTATATTGGAAGCCACTGATGACAGTAGATGCTGGTAGAGCAGGGTCACCCCAGCAGTCCCTCTGGCCCTTCCAATTGGGTAATTCCAGATCTGGCCTGTTTCCACCCTGACAAGAAACTACATGAATCTTTCCACTTGATTGCACCCAAGGGATGATGCCTAGAACACAAATATGCTCAGGGTTACAGCAGCTAACCATCAAGCCTGGAGAGTAGAGGCCAGGGCCACCTCTCCAGGCAACCTGTGATTAGGCAGGGTTTTGACACATCGGGGGGAGTGGGGGGACCACAACTCAAGGGTGTAGGACCACATGCCCTGTCTAGCCCAAATCTGCCCTGTCAGCCCACAGCCTGGGCGAGGCCTCTCCTCCCAGCAGCCTCAGCAGAACTGACAGAATTGTAGGCACCTTTGCTACTGCTGAGAGTAATTGAGCAATAGCCTCCCAGCAGGCTGAGTCGCAATGTGTTTCTGGGGAAATTATATACTTTTAACCTCTAAAACAATATAATTTGAGGGTGAATGTATTTTTCCTCAAGAGTTACAGGACCTCTTATTTCCTTTAAAGATCTGAGGTGGGAGGTTATTTTGCTGTCCCTGCATATATGTTTAAAGAGACACCAACAATGGATGCACTTCCAAATGTCAGCTTTGGTAGAGCAGGAGTTGGGATGGCTCTGAAAGCAATGTTTCTACATGGGATTTCATCAACCATTAACCCAGTTTTGTAACCTAAATGCATGGACTCGTCCTGTTTCTCTTAATGAAAATAGGATTCTCCCAGGCCTGGAGACTGGAAACATTGTATTCATTTTGATTCACCCCTCTCCTTTGCTCCTCATATCTCAGTCAATCATGCCATCAGTGAGTTAGTAGACCACCTAGTCTGGCTTACTTTGCACTGAATGGCATGCGGCTCCATTTCCATGTGGTTCTGCCACCCCTACACTCAGCAAGTGTCTTCCACTCCATGCAGAAACGACAGTGTTGGTTCCAGTTAAGCCTCCTGGGTTCCAGGAGCAGCCTCACGTTTTGCATTCTTGCGTGCCTGCACACATGGCCAGGATCCTCTTCCTTCAGTGCCGGGTCACTTCTCTGATCAAAATCTTCAATGTGTTTTATCCTACTACAATATTCACAAGCAATATTCTCCACATCCCCTTGATTATCCCATCAGCTTGCTCGACTTTGCCTGTCCTACTGTGTGCTTGATAACCTCCAGCTTTCTCACGGTTCCAGACATACCCTAACGCCTCTGGTGCCCACCAACATGCCACACTCAACCCTCCATGCTTTCAATCACCCAGTTACCACCACTAGACATTCTCTTTCATCTCCTTACTTCTTGACTCACTCCAACCATCCTCCAGTGTTCACCTTTGGTGTGAAGCCCTCCTTGGTCACACCTTATGTTCTCCCACATGCACAAAAGGTCTACGTAAAACAGTTCTGCATTTCACTGTAGACTGTCACTAAGACACTGTCTCATTTTCTTTTTCACATCCCTACCTTATAATTGCAAGGATTTGGCTGGTACAAGCCTTCTGTATCATTTTGAGATAAATTCTAAAACAGAGTATCAAATAGGTAGCTTCTGAGGACTGGGGGTGAACAAAGAAAAGATGCTGTGATGTGTACCTGAACTGTCAAAAACAAGTCACAGCAGCTTAATTCCTTTCTATTGAGAAATTTTCGGAAGTCAAACTAGGAACACAGAATGAATGCCACGGTCTGAGTTTCCCCTTTTAACAAAGACACTGCTAGCCACTGTTAAAGAGCAGCAACCAACCTGCCTGACAAACTTTCCAGATAACCAAATGATCACGCCTCAAAATGCCATCATTTTGTACTCCTGTGTGTGTGTGTGTGTGTGTGTGTGTGTGTGTGTGTGTGTGTGTGAGAGAGAGAGAGAGAGAGAGAGACAGAGACAGAGACAGAGACAGAGAGACAGAGAGAGAGAATGGGCATACTTGTCCTATAGTGCATGCTATGGAGCTTAGAAGACAGCCTCAAATGTCAATCCTCAAACTCCCACCTACTTTGACACAGGGTCTCTTGTTTATCACTGTGTACACCAAGGCCTTTGAGCTTCCAGGAAGTCTCTTGTCCCTGCCACCTTATAGGAACCCTAGGAATACAGACAGTCCTGCATGTGGTGTTATGTGGGTTCTGGGGATCTGAACTCAGGCCTTCCTGCTTACACAGCAAGCAAGCACTTTGCTCACTGAAATGTCTCCCCAGCCCCATGAAACACATTTCCGTAAATGTGGATAGTCTAGTGGTATGCACAGAGATACAAGCCAAGAACATTCTTGAGTCAAGATGACTATATCTATGATAACCTGAGAAAAATAGACAACATGTAGAAACGGTATTAGTGACCAAGTAACAATACAAAACTTTCTGGAAAAGAGAAGTCATGCAATACAGCAGCCAACAGAAACAAATTGAAAGGGTTTCACCTAGGCTCATTCATCCCACATGACCTGTCACTGAAGGTTTTCTGATAAAAAGGTAATTTCTTACTCTTGCAATACATAGAATATTCACTATCCAGGATAGAGTTGAACTTTATGAGGTTGAAAGGTCGTCATGACCTTGAGGTTGGGTATTCTGTGGTTCTTTGTGTGCATCTTGCACTCCAACTAAATTAGAAATCCTTTGACAAGAATCCTATGGTATGCAGTAGTAGAAAGCACATGGACTTGCTGTCGCATAGACACAGGTGCTAACAATAGTTCTTCCATTTACTAGGTTGCTCATTTCTATTTCTGTGTGTGCAAACTAGAAATTGTACAAGATGTGAGAGCTAACTTGGTTATTAGTGTTTAATGCATATGACCTAGTCCAGTGCCTGCCTAGAAAGGCTGTTAATTAAACACCTTTTCTACAACCCACTCAGTTAGCTATGTTAAAGAACGTA
>CABHPR010126079.1:0-11825 GCA_902168415.1 Peromyscus melanophrys | reverse complement strand
CAGTGCCCTCTACTGGCCTCCATGGGCAACTGCACATATGGAACACACACACACACACACACACACACACACACACACACACACACACTTATAAAAAATTACATTTTTAAATTCAAAATTTTCTTGGTGCTCATGGAAGGTGCTGCTGTTTTAGTGTGTTTTCACTTGTGGGTGTGGGCCTGACAGTTCTAGAAGTATGTGACCTGCTCTGTGGTCATGGCTTCTATTTTTAGTTTCACTATTAGGTCAAGTATATTGATGACTCCAGGCAGGTCACTACCCCGCCACCACCAGCAAAGAAAGTGGTGTTTTATAAATCTGTGGGTTGCTATACGGTACTTGTTCATTAGCTATGGACAGCTTGGTTTAGGGTTCACACAGGGGAGGAGAACGACAGTTTTTGTCACTATCATGGAATCATTTGGGGCCCTGATGACTTGAAGTGTGAATGATGTTTCACTGCAAACTCTTGGCTCATCAAGTGGTTTGTTGGCATCGTGATGTCTTTAAGGTGCTGTTTTCATGGAAAGGGTGTGTCTTACAGAAAGTCACCTTCAGGCCCAGCTTCAGTTTAAATGAGAACAGTTGCTGTGAGAAAGCCAGCTTTGTGCCTAACGTGGTGGATCTTCCTTTCACACCGTTGCTCGGAGGGCTCATAGCAGACTTCAGGCATTATGTGAGGTTCTCGAAGTTCCTGAAGTCTAAGTTTAGAGACGCCACGTGGCCAGCTTTAAAGACACTTGAAAATCCCTCCGTAAACAGACTATTGAGAGAGAAAAAGTATGAAATTCCATAGACCTGCTTAAGCATGCCGAGAACTTTCTTTTCAAAAGTGCATCACTTGAAGTGAGAGCAAAGCTCTCCACTGGTAAATGTGGTATCGGTCACCTCTCCTTACCGTGTTCCACCCTTCTAACCCTTGGCTTCTATTTTTCGCTAGTCCTAGTGTGTCACAGAGGGGCATTGCAAGTGGGGAATGCAGGTTATTTTCAGGGAATGTGTATTTGCACACAGACGGGCGTAAGTGTGGGTGTTGTCCGGTGTGAGTGGTAACCACAGCAGCATTGGCAAAGTGGCCTGGCCTCCACAGCTATGCCTCCGACTCGGTACTCACTGCATTTACCCATCTGCATGTCTCATTAACAGCCTCTCCCATCTGTCAACATCTTCCTTCCTAACAGTTGGCCTTTACCCAGGAAGGTGTCTCCACCTGGCTCTCAGAGGGTGCCTTGCACAAGAAGGGGAAGGCAGTGAAAAGTGAATGAGGAGTCAGGAGACCTGCATTTTGCATTCCATGTTGCAGGTGGCTGTGCAACCTGGGCCCCAGCACCCCCTGGAGACTCATTTCAAGATGGGCAACAAGAGAAATTGAGATTGATCTCTGCAGTTCTAGCATTTTGTGTCTAGCATCACCAAGATGTCATTGTGCTGTGAAGCAGGTCAGATCCTCATTTACCCTCTTAGACTCCTAAAAAAAAAAAAAAAATCAATGATTTGCTACAGCCTAGTTCTCAGGTGCTTTTGTTTTAGTACACTGAAGGTAGTCTTATGTCAAGATGGCTTAACAGGTAAAGGATGGTTCACAACCATCTTAACCACATGTGTTCAATCCCCCAGCCCCACATACATGATCAAAGGAGAGAACTAACTCCCTCAAACTGTCCTCTGATCTCCCCACACTTGCCATGGCATGTGCACACCCAAATATATACATACACATACACACACATGAGTAAATAAGTGTAATAATTTTAAAAATTATGTATGTATGTGTCCATAAGTACCAATGTCCTCAGAGGCTAGAAGAAAGTATTGAATTCCCTGCAACTGGCATTACAGGCTAATACAAGCTGGACAATATGGATGCTGACAGCTAGCAAGGCCAAGTGATCCTTCTGTCTCCATGCCCCTACCACAGCACTGAGGTTCCATGTGTCCTCGGGGCCATGCTTGGCTTTTTATGTAAGTGTTGGAGATTCATAGTCTTGTCCTCTGAGCCATCTCCCTAGCCCCATCCAGTCTATTTTCTTCCCTAGAAGTAGATACTAAATGTCAATGATATGTGTGATACAAATGTGAGTAAGGAAAGCATTTAAGGACATCATATTCTAGAGTAACTATCAGTGAGCTTGGGGATTTTCTGATACTTAAAAAGCAAAATTCTACACACAAGTGCATTTCCTCCTCTTTTCCAGCTCAGTGGTTTGTGGTCTCTTGTTTGTGAGTAGTCTGCACTGAGTGTCTATAGATGGTGGTGGTTTTATCTTTTATAGTCATATCATGTCATTGACAGCCGTGTTCCCTGTTATTCCCGGTGTGGAGCTGGGCCGGAAGTGCGCATGGCACCGGAAGTTACCTAAGTAGAAGGTCAAGGGTAGCATTCCTCTCCAGCACCCCACTTAGAGGAAAGAAATGGTCGGCTGGTTGAAAGGAGGCCCAGCTTCTGCTCTGTAGTGTTTGAGGGAAGCTACCAGAAACCAGTTTAGGAAGACAGCATACTGGCCCGCTTTTGAGATGGCAGGAATGTTTGTGTGTTTTTCTGACACACATCAGAACATCAGAACAACTGTCTGGAGCACCGCTTAGAGTGTGCCTCAGAAGAAACGGACAGAGGCAAACACTGCTCTGCCTGTTCAAACAGCACTGAGATATGGGATATGAATTCTAGTCTCCAGAGTAAGAGGACTGCGTGTGTACATTCTTCTAAGAGCATGTGGGCGGTTTCCCACTGTGTCTGTCAGGTTGGAGCTTTTAGAGTTGCACTGTGATAGCAATTTCTATAAGATGGTCATAAAAAACACTCTCTGAAATAGATAAGGGGGAATTTATTATTAGCTTATTGGGAGGTGGAGTCCCCTCCATGTGTTTAGTCCTTGTTTGAAATCACAGATTGGCCTGTGCCACATGACAGAGGCAAGGAGGCTCTGTCTAGCACATTCTACACAGGAGCAGGAGGATTTCTACTAGGGTTTCTCATTTTGCTCATTTGAATCTTTTCCTCCACCTCAGACTCCACTTACTGGCAGCCTCATTAGTTCCAGGCCATCGCCCTTGTGTGTTACCTGAGAAGGAACCTTTCTTAAGACCCTTCTATGGGCTACCACTTCTGAAAGGAGACTTCAGCATTGCTCTCTGAGTTGCTTGGCCGGGTCTAACCATCCCAGGCACATGCTCTCTCCTCAGCACCTCCTTCTTCCAGTGTGAAGCCACCCCACCCCCAGCAGTTTCACAAAAGGAAAGAGCACGGAGCACCCAGGAGCTATGGAAAGAAGAGAGTTTGTGAACTTCTGCCATATTTGTGTTCTGTAGGGATGTGGGTGGCAGGGCACAATGGCAACCTGACTGTGGTGGTTTCTAACTGAACGGAGCTGAGGTAAAGTGTGTGCATCCTGCTGAAGCTTAGAATACTATTTGTTAAAAGAAGGTTATGAACCAGCATGAATTCTCAGTCAAGGGTGCAAGACGGTGCCATCTCTGTTCACTGTCCTTGGGAGGTGATCTCAGAAAAGCCCCATTGGGGATGGATATGCCAAGACACTCAGGTGTGCTGAAAGGGATGCTGGGCAGAATTACTCAGAGCCAGATTTCCTGAAGTTTCTGACTTAGACCTCGCAGCAGGGGAATAAGGTCAACCCCATAAATCTGGGTGCCTCAGGAAGGCAAGGGCCAGATGGAACAGGGGAAATAAGTCTTGAATTGGGTGCTTCTGTGCCAGGGTTTGTGAGACCTCAGAGTCAGACGGTTCTTATTAGAGGCTTGTGGGTCTAGAGATCTAATTCAGTACTGTAGAGTAGACTATCGCTAAGAAGAATCTTAGATTGAAAGAACTGATTTCTTTTCTTTGATCTGGATAAATGAATGAGTCTGTGAAAACAGTTTGCAGTACAGAACCCGTTTAGGTGAGGTAGAAAACCGCACTCTTTGAAGCCTATTTTGAAGCAAATTAGTCTTTCCAAGTTTTTCTTTTCTTTTTCTACTTGTGCTTATGTTCCTGAAACAATTTACTTCAGGACAGTCACTAAAACTGAAATAGGATGGCATACACATGGTGATCTTGGTTCAGTCTCTTGATGTTTTGGTACAGGGTCTCCAGTAGCCCAGGTTGGCCTCAAACTGTTAATAGCCAAGGATTATTTTGAATTGATCCTCCCACCTCCCCCTGCCAAGTTCTGGAATTACAGGCAAGTGCCAACATATTCGGCTTTCTAGAGTATTCTGTTTTGGTAACTCAGGCAAATTCTTTGGCGTATGCTTGTTAGGCCCTTAACCAACGTTACCTTCTTTGGTGGTGATGCTGGCAGATTTGACTGTTAGACACCCAGCACAAGTCCCTGAGCTAGGGGATGCCACTATCTCAGTCAGAATGTCCACAGTCAAAACAAAAATTTACCAACATTTGGACACCTTAATCTGCCCATCTTAAAAACCTCTTGCTAAAATCATTTTCTAGAGTTTTCACGTGGTTTCTCTTCATTTCTGATTTTTTTTTTCCTTTGTGGCTTGCACAGGGTGATTTTTTTTTCCTTTGTTGCTTGCACAGGGTGATTTTTTTTAAGCTTCTCCAAGGCTAAACCCCAAGACTGTGCTAGGCATTCCTCATGCCTGGGCTCTGTGAATTGCTTCCCTCTATAAGCATTATAAAACGCCTGCAGCACAAAGGGCTGGGCACAACGGTCTGTCCTTCTCCTCCACCAAGATGAGCCCCAATTTTTCAGTCTCTTTTGCCATTTCTTCTTTCTTCTCCAAGGAATGGGGTGGTAAAAGTAGGGTGCTGCCACTCAAAAAGAGGCCACTGTTGCTTGTGCAATCAGATTTTCTCCCTCTCTTTAGCCGCCTCAGTCTCTCTACCTGTCCCTGGCTGTCACACTTGTCCTTGTGGATAGTTTTCCTCCCTTGACTCTCCGGAGACTAATAAATGAAGTGCATCCACGTCAGTGGATTACTGCTTAGCTGCTGGCACACATTATTTGGAGTAGAGTCATTATCCTGGGTTTGAAGGAAGTAAGTTCTTGCCCCCTTTTCGGTGCTTTTTTAGGGGTCAGAGTAGCTAGCCATGGGTATCTCAGGGCTATCATTGGGGTTTGCAGTTCATGTTCCTAGCTCTCCTGTTGATCTATTTCTGTGCCTCAGCTGTGATGCCAGTTGTCTTAGCAACCTGTGGGCTGGCACTTCCCTAAAGACAACCAAGGGAGGGAGTGGCAGTAGATGTGGGTGGCCTGGGATGGGAGGGTCAGAAGGGAGCTGGCAGTCACCTGGCACAGAGAGGATTTTCCATTTCCTTCATTTGGGCCAGCCTCCAGGAGGAGGATGTCACTTACTAGGTGTATCATGGGAGTGTCATTTACTGAAGATCAAACACCATATGATTTGGCATAGATACCTTCCCATGGAGAATAGCAAGCCAACTAGTGGATCATCTGGGCAGCATGTGGGAACAGGAGGCTGGGATGTTTGGGATCTCGATACATTTGATAGTATCAGTTTTTCATGTGAATTGGGTTAATGTTCTGTCGATAATCAGCACTGGTGTTCTGAGATGGGGATGTGAGCCAGGAAGAACCAAAGGTCAGGAGATGGAGAATGAAGCGAACACCAAAACCACTGATCTTGCCTCCTTTTCCTGTTGACTGGTCTGGCCTGAAAGCTCCCAGTGTAAGGAGAACTTTCATACTGGGCCCTGGTAATCCATCTCCATGCCCAGCCCTGAAGCAGAACACTGCTCACCTTGTGTTCTGTCTGCTCCACCCGTTTCCCCTCCTCCCATTATACCACAATGAACGGGCATCAAATGACTCTTGCCATTTTCTGACGTGGAACCAAACAAACATAGAAATCCTAAAAGTCTGTGGCCTCATTTGACCTTGCTTACTTAAAAAAAAAAAAAAAAGATTTATTGTTTGTGTGTTCGTTATGTGTCTGTCTGCCTGCCTGCCTATCTGTCTGTGCATGCAAGTGACCAGAGATCAGCAGAAGGTGTCTGATCCCCTAGAGCTAGAGTTAGAGGTAGTTGTGAGCCTTCTGACATGGGTGCTGAGAACTGAGCTAAAATCCTCTAGAAGAGCAGATAGTGCTCTTAACTACAGACTGCTTCTCCAGCCCAGATGTTGCCAACTTTTAAGTCTAAAATTGAGTAGTCATATAAGGTCCCATAACCATATCTTGTGTGAGCTTTTTCTGGTAAGCTTACCTGACATTCTCCCCTGGAGATGTCAAGGCACTTTTTTTTTAAACAAAGAGAGAGACTGGAGGTGGGCCTTTGCAAGATGGAGAACCAAGGGAACTGAAGAGAAGTTGTCCTAGGCATTTGAGATGTACTGTGATGTGGAAAACCTATCCTTACCTGACTCTTCATTAGCACAGTTTCTCTAGTTGCAGTATTATTTGTTCCTCTGAGCGACCACAGTGGAGTTGAGGCAAGTGTGTGTGACACCCTTCACCATGGTTACACGGATGAGGATCTCACCTAGTGAGTCTAGCATCCTTCATGTATTCAATGACTACTCTTGGCTTTTTTTCATAGCCAGAAGAGGGATAAATAATAAGAGGTTATTTTGGTGAAAAAAGGAACTCCAGGGATAGTGGTTTGCACTTTCACAGTTCATTTAAATGTTTCATAAGAAATAAAATCATGAACTGAGAGGTAGCTTGGTTGATGAAGTGCTTTCTTAGTGTGTAAAAGTCCTGTGTTCCATCCCCAGCACTACTCACCTGGGTATGGTGGCACAGGCCTGTAATTCCAGGATGTAGAAAGTATGAGCAGGAGGATCCGAAGTTCAAGGTCATCCTTGGCTACATAGTGGGTTTGAGGCCAGACTGGGCTAGAGACCTCATTTCAAAATGGGGGAAAAAGCAGTCAAGTAAAGCAGGCTTGTTAGACAGAGTGCCATATGCCCAGCTTACTCATTATTCTCAATGATTAACATGATAGAAGATGCTTTGTATACTTGGAATAATAATACTCTTAAGTGCGTCTTCGCACTATAGAAGGGGTGGTTTTAAACGATGATTCTATAATTCCTAATTGAATACTTTGTGATAAGTACTCATTATCATTAATGGCTCACTAGTATAAAGACGGTTCCCTCCTGTTGACATGATCAAGAAATACAATGACTGTGAGTGACATTTCAACTAGAAGGCTAAAATATCCAGATTTGATGGCAGCTCTTTATTTTTAAATCGTGTGTGTGTGTGTGTGTGTGTGTGTGTGTGTGTGTGTGTGTGTATGTGCATATGTGCATGCATGCATACCAATCTGTACGTAGAGGTCCAAACATCTTGAGGGATCCATTCTTTCCTTCTCCATGTGGATTTTAGGGATTAAACTTAGGTTATCCAGCTCAGTAACATACATCTTTACCTGCTGGCCCAGATGGTTGCTTTTTATGAAGAAATTTGGTGAGATCAGTTGTAGCTAGAGTTTTCCTGCCTGGCCCACAGTCAGGACAAATCTCTGTCACCTGCCAGTCCCACAGCCGCTCAGACCCAACCAAGTAAACACAGAGACTTATATTGTTTACAAACTGTATGGCCGTGGCAGGCTTCTTGCTAACTGTTCTTATATCTTAAATTAATCCATTTCTATAAATCTATACCTTGCCACATGGCTCGTGGCTTACCGGCATCTTCACATGCTGTTTGTCATGGCGGCGGCTGGCAGTGTCTCCTCAGCCTTCCACTTCCCAGAATTCTCTCCTCCTTGTCCCGCCTATACTTCTTCCTGCCTGACCACTGGCCAATCAGTGTTTTATTCATTGACCAATAAGCAACATGTTTGACATACAGACCATCCCACAGCAATCAGTGATAGCCAACTTAAGTCCTGAGAGCCTCACACTTCATGTATTTCACAATCTAGCTGTACATGTGGTGGATAGAGGCTTTCCATCCATTCTTTCTCAGCTCCTAACTAGCGACCACATGGGCAGATATGAATTCAATAACTGAGAATGGGGTGCCCTGGGTTCCATCTAACAGGGCTATCAGGCCAAGGATGGGTAGCTATGGCTCTCTTCCCACCTCTTCTCCCTTGGAGACCATGAACAAGCTACTCTCTCGTTGCTTTGTTTCCTTGTCTTCCACAGACAGTTGCCACTGCCACTCTACAGCATCAGATCCCAGGGGAATCTCAGTAGCCCAGGAGTGGTAGATCTGTCGGAATTACCTGTGTGTATAAGCTGAGGACCCTTGGAATTTTAGGTGAATTTTCAGTATTAGTAAAACTGAAAGGCATAGTTAGGGAGATGCAACCGTTTTACCTATATAAAGCGTAGGGAGATTCCCAGCGGCTACTGGTATGAGTGGAACTATGGAACGGAAACACATGACGATACATTTGATGTAGTCACCAGATTTAGGTAGCAATAGAGAAAGAAAAAAAGAAGGCTAAAACCAATGCTCTGACGTGGAAGACAGAAGAAAGCCTGAAGATAGAGATCTGTGTTCTTCTGTTTTATTCTAGCAAACATTGACTGAGTATTGGCAGAAGCTGGGCATCCACAAGAGCTAAGGAGTTTTCTATCCCTGGGGATGGAGATAAGAAAATAAGTAACTCTATAGCATGAGCAGAGTTCTCCCAGTGGTACTACAGCATCCTGTGGATGCAAACCCGTGTGGCATCTTCTGGGATTGGGCATTCATCCTTAGACCTGAGGGATGAGTAGGTGTTAACCATAAAACTAAGGTATATCAGTCAGCATATATCATGTAACAAGTGATTCCAACATGTTGTGGCTTACAACAACATATTGTATTCTAATTCTGTGGATCACTTGGGATGTTCTGTTCTGTGCTAGCTGGGCTGAAACTTGTTTCTCTAGAATGATTGTTGGAAAGGTTAGCAGGCCAAAGGGACAAGGGATCTTCAGTTGGGACAGCTTGTTCCTGCTCCGTGACATCTCTCATCCTCTAGTAAGCTAGTGAGCATTCCTGCTTTCCTCTCTCCTTTTCCTGCTCCTCCCTGTGTGTGTTTGTGTTTGTTTTCTGAGACAGGGTCTTACTCTGTAGTCCAGGCTGGCCTGGCACTGATAGCAATCCTCCTGCCTCAACTATTCAGGTGCTGGGATGGCAGATGGTGAAGCACCATGCTCAGCTAAGACTGAGCTTCTTCATCCTGCAATCCCATGGGGTCCGAAGACAAGCAAGGGAGGGAAACCTTCACTTACACATGTCTGTTAATTTCTCTTTGGCCGCCAAATTGCCTAGTAGATTCAACCCGGGGGGTCCAGCAAATCTCTGGCTCGAGGCGCACAGAAACATATGCAAAGCTCATTGTTAGAGGACATGGCATGCTGGAAAGCTGCAGCAGTTCAGAGTGGCTAGACAAGAGCATGTGAGAATTGACAAAGGGGGCTAGATCATAAGGTCTCTTTTCATGAAGCTCTGGGAGTCTTACAAGTATTATGTATGTATGTGTGTGTGTATATGTATGCATGCATGCATGCATGCATATGTGTGTGTTTGAGACAAGACCTCCCTCTGTAGCCCTGGCTAGCCCAGAGCTTACTACTCCACTTTGTAGACCAGGATGACCTCCAATTTGGTGGTGATTCTCCTGCCTTTGCCTTCTGAGGTGCTAGTGTTTTGGGCCTGAGCCATCATATCTGGCTTGTAGCGTATCTTAAAGACAGGAGAATAGCCACAGAACGCTTTAAGCAGGATGCTGACGTGATTGACAGGATGCCTAGCAACACAAAGCCTAAAAGCACTTAGGATCATTCCCAGAAAGATGTCCCAAGGATGGCTAAGAACAAACAGAATGAGCCTGACTCGGTGGCGGTGCAGAGCTCATGAGCACTTTTGAAACTTATGACCAGGAAGAGGTTGGGGATTCTCAAAGTACAGCAGAAAGCCACAGACTCAGGACCTGCCTACAATCTGATTCTGGGGGAAGAGCTGAGCTCTGGGGGGTTGGCCCCTGCCACCAGCTCTTATCAAGTCCCCCAGACTCTTGTTTACTATGGATTGTCAGTTGTACTCAAGAGAATGCTGCCTCAAAGATGGTCTGCAAATGTGGCTGCCTATACTAATGTCACAGGTCAGTCCAGCCAACCACCCTCTCTTTCCTACACACTCTCCCCTGCCTCCTTGAACTCAGAATAGGCAGTGTGCCCCCAGGAGGTCAGAGGGCTCTCTCAGAACACTTCCTAATCTTGGACTGGACCAATGCTAACCCTCTCATTTCCAAATATGACCTATGATATACTTTTCAGTGTTAGCACTTAAAAAAATACGAAAATAGTATTGAGTGTTTCATTTCACTAAATTCAAATAAGCGAGAGTGAGAGAGAATGTGTGGGTTTTACAAGTATAGTCTGGAGCCCTGAAACTTGTGTGATTCTGGTTGGGTGGGAATGAGGGTATTTCTCAGCCCTCTGCGTTATAACCCCAGTGTTTAAAATGCGATGGAGAAAAATGGGAAGGGCCTGCACCAGTGCATGAAATACATAAACCACCATGTTTTCTTAGTGATTTTATTTTTTTCACTTAAAAAGAGGAAATGTAGGTCCCTGCAAATGGCCTGTGGTTCTTGCTCTCTGTACCTTGAAGGGCATGTTCCCATAGTAAATTCTGAGACTAAATCAGAATTAAAAGAGTAAAGGAAGCAAAGGGGCCCTAAGGCCCAGTCATTGTCCTCTAGGATCAGGCAGGACACTCGATTAGCTCAGATTCACAGGTGTACCACTTGTTTGAGCAGCCTTCTAGAAAGATCACCTCGTGAGATGGGTCCCCCTTTATCTTGTGGTCCCTTATGGGAATGGGAGTATGGCTTTGCATGCTGGGAGTGGGGGAAAATATGGCTGGAAGCCCCGCCCTTGCCAAATGGGATGCCTTATCCACAACAGAGTTTGGGTCCCAGCCCATGGGCATCATTTACTGCTAAGCAACATAGACATTTTTATCAGAGCCTTGGTTAAACCATTATGCGGAGGGCTGATAAAGAAACCTGTGATAAGGGGGAAATCCCTCTCCTAATTTCAAGTGCCCAAATTTGGCGAGCTTCATGCTCAAGTGAACTGCAAAGGGAAACAAGACATGGCTTGGAATTCCTGGTTCTGCTTATTTGCTTCAATAGCAGGCCGATGCATAAACATTGACTCATTGTACTCTGTGCCGAAAGAGAGATACGGTTTGCTGTGCTCGCCCTGCTCTGGCTTCCAGAACAGAGTGTGGAACCAATGCCAGATGAAGAAATGAGCTAGACATTGTAGGGGACTGGAGAAACTGCCACCTTGGTGCTTCCTGTCGCTGTTCAAACATGTAGCCTTGTGTGACATTTCATATATGACTGGACAATCTGTTCCAGAAGCCATGGAGCTCAGTGGAGGGAAACGGAACCTTGCCATTGGAAGATGGCACTGGTGCCGGTGTGTGTGGAGTCTGCCACCTGTGCATTGTTACACTGAGCCACCGTTGGCTAGGTTGTCCTCTTCACTTGCCTGTCCTTGGGTTCTTCAGTACTGTGACCCTGCTAAGTACCTCCTGGCACTTACTGCTTTAGAAAATGTCATTCATTTAAGTCTGAAAGAGTGAGACTTTGCGCAGAGCCACACTTGATTGCCTCCTTGATTAGTGTATGGGGCAGTCATCATAATTGGACAGATGGTGTGTGATCGATGAATACCCATTAAGTATTCTGCATGGCTTAGAAAGGAAGATAGGCTGTCCTAATGGGAGTCATGTGGCTCTCTTGCCCTTTCAATGCAAATTCTCTGGATATGACAACAATAAACTCTCCCTCTCATGCACACCCATGTACATACACCATGCATACAAACCCCCAACATGCTCTGCTGAAGCCCATTTGGCTGCAGAGGTGAGAACTC